>JAWPHD010014215.1:0-62777 GCA_037043455.1 Cyrtodaria siliqua | reverse complement strand
ATTAAGACCTGAGATCTGTGTAACAGTATAACGGTATAGTATCAATATTGTGAGTTAAAGTGATTCTTTTGAGCCATCTGGAGTCAAAATCATATCATCAGCGTATTGAGACTCATTATTCTCTACGTGAATACTTTTAATTTAAGGTTTGTTTCTTTTGCATCACAGATAATAATGTTGCACACATAATGAACAGGACAACGAATCGCCTTGATAACAGCCTCTTTTTAATAGAACCAGTCTGACATATGTCCATCGACAATAACGTGCACTATATTTACCACAAATGTAATGTAATTGTATAATTTAGAGTATTTGAAATTCTTGGCATGACATATGTGGGTATCCTTTTTCACTTAAAAGGACTAGGTAAGATAAGGGACAAAATTGGCCCCCAATATTGAAAGTTTTAATGCACAAGTTTTGAATATCTAATTTAGCTACAAATGAACTGAATCAATATTAAAACTCATTACAAGTACGTTTGAAGGCTCTAAATGAGTTTAAGAGCCTCACAAACAAGGCATTTTCTTTCAAAAAATGACATTTTTGTTCATTTCCAGCAGTTTTCGATCAGTTTTTGGTCTTGGAAATACAGAGCGCACCCTCGAGCACAGCTGATTTTTTGTTGAAACAGGTACTTGATAGGAATGCATCATTAGCCAAAAAACTGTGTGTGCTCGGAGGTGCGCTCTATATTTTTAGGATCAAAATCTTGCCCAGAAAGGTCCAAAATCTACAAAATATAACAAAATTAGCAAAAATACCGTTTTTGAGACCCTATTAAATCGTCTAGATAAATAAAATAAGTAAAAATATATTTTGAAGATAGAATATGATCACTTTATTTCTATATGCACAACAGATTATATGTAAATATTATTTTGTTGCATTTTGAATATATTGGGGGCCAAAATACCCCCTTATCATACCTTGTCCTTTGTGATTCAAGGTGGTAAGTATCAGAGTTATTTCCAATTTAGTTTAAACAGCATATTTCTGATAAACAATATAATACTATTATCAAGAATATACAATTTTACAAAATAAATATTCTAGGTTTCAGGTATTAAAAATCGCATAAAAATAAAAAATAATAACCGTGGCATTATAATGACTAACGAAAAAAACACAAATAAAAAACATAATTTTAAAAATTACAAATTTACATTAAAATAAGAACGACTGATAATTTCTACAAAGCAGATCAATTAAAACGTTTTGCTATTTTTTCCCCGCAAATATTGTTAATAAAGAATGTATTTCTTACATACACTTGATAAATATGTTCATTACATTGTTCATGACCGCTGCAGCACCATCCAGCACATTGCCGAGCCTATGTTCAATGGGATTTACCATGTTATTTTACTTGCTAAACCTTTTTTCCAATATATATTGCTCAGTTTAAAACAGTATGCCGCACAGTTATCTTATATTGCTTCCATAGACATGTTTGATAAGTTATAGTTAAAACATGTTTATTCTGATAGTGATGGTTTCTGGTGCTTGTTTGTAGGGATGCTTAGAAGGGAGATCGATCTGCACTTTTTCAAATAAAATTTATCTTTCGGTTGACTTTCGCGTAATGCAAGTTATAACTCTTTGATTTTAAAATATTGAAAGTTCTCCTTCTAAGTAATCATTATTTATTGTCTGAAGTAAAAAACACTATACCGTTCCTTTTTATTTTAGCTTTATGTAAATCATCTGTAAATCCGGAGTTACCTGGATTGTGTTATTGGACATTTTTGTTTATCACTTGATAATTTCTGTATAATTAAGAAATACCATTGCAGAAAACCAAATGAATCTTGCAGAAATCCGTCCCTCATTTGTTTCTCATTATGGCCTAACATAGCCACAGCTTCAACACATTTCCGCAAAACTAGTCATTTGATCGTGGAATTGAATCATAATTCAAACTAAACACATAATTTGCTTCTTACAAAAAACACATACAGTCACACACTTCCACATACAGGAAGGTGAGCAACCATTCGAAAATGTATACTGAACAGAAAAAGAAACGCAGGGTGCGTATTTCCGCTATATAGTGTATGTTTAATATGCTACTGCTAATCGAATGGTACAGGGCGACATTAGACTTGTTCTTTTAGAAAGAAGGTTTAAACAGCACTGAACACACCAATGGTTACCCCTTTAAAGTTTCATTATCGTCAGAATGCGCATTTGGCTCAAGCAGGTGAGCAAACTTAGGCTTTAAATGTTGCAATAACTTAACATTAAATACAGTACTGAACTGGCTCAATTTTTCAAAGAGAAACTTCAGCATTTATGAATTTCTTGTTACAACGTGTACTGTGATTAAAACGTCTACAACATCACAGCTGTGTCATTTCTCTAACTAACTGCACTTTTTTTTTACAAAACATCTTGGGATTTTCTTGGAATACATATGGAATTAAGTGTGCAGTATATGCAATATATAGCGGAAATACGCACCCTGCGTTTCTTTTTCCTTTCAGTATATTTACGTGAGGGACTTTAAACAATTCACAAACGAAATACAGAGATGTTACATCTATTTTATTTAATTCATTCCATATGTGCAGTAAAATTTCATAATTAAGTGTCACATTTATATTCAGTAGTTTAAACAATGTTAAAATATATTTTATTTACAGGTCAAAAGTATAACACCCGCATAGATTCTTCTGGAAGAGTTTGTTAAACCTGGCAATCCATACATGTTTAGTCCGCCACAGAGCACTGAAATAACCAATGTTAATTATAAAAACAACTTAAAACTGAAAGTGAACAATGCATCTATACTACACAATCATCATTTCACATCTACATACTTCCGTCCTCTGCTCATTGTTTTGGTTTATTTACATTCACATTTCTGTACCGTGTATGAGAGTCGTTTTATAGAGTATCTTTCGAGTTTCTGTGTTTTATTGACTTTAATAAATGAGCAGAACGAGGCTCTGCCGAGTATCCAATCTTGTTATCTAATGTATCCAACGAATCACGAATGTAATATTCTATTTATAACATTACACCCTTACGACATGAATCTCTTACTTCGGTGTTGTTAATTTACTTTTAAATGTGCCCATGGCAATCTTGATTTTTAAGAAATTCGCGGAGTCCCGTTAGTCTCTCTACATTTGTTCGATCATTAATATTAATTATAGGAAAAGTTAAAGGGACACATGGTCATCTTGAGTTGTATATCAGGCATTGAAATTAGTACAGCTACTTATTAATCCTGTATCATTTTGACTTTAAAACTGTTTGCATATAATTAAATCTTGATTTTTAAAAAACTCACGGCGTCCCGTTAGTTTTTCTCAACTTGAATTTGTTCAATCATTAATATTAATTGTTAGAATAGTTCAAAGCAAATTGTCTTTGCATATTATTGACTTTTGATAATATTGCACCAATAATATATTTAAAAAATGTGTAGAATAATGAAGCAAACACAATTTTCAATTTTTATTTAATTATATGCAAACAGTTTTGAAGTCAAAATGATACAGGATTAACAAATCGCTGTACTTATTTCAATGCCTGATATAAAACACAAGCCTTATTTCAAGTTTTCCGTGTGTACCTTGAACTCGACGCCAATTTGTATGCGACGTTGTCAGCTACGTTGTCAGCTATGTTACGCGGTTGTGACGCGTTAGCTTACACACAAACCAAGTTTAACGTTACATACATGCATATAATATTGTAAGTAAGATTTCAAATAAGTTATAGATAGAGTCTGGTCTCAGCGAGTTGACTTATTTAAATAAAAATCGAGCTGAGACAGGCTCTATCTGTTTTGTAATTTGGTGTACTTAATGACCCTGTCCGTACTTTAAATTCCATTTATTGGAAGTTAGAGTATGGTAAGGCGCCGCCCCTTTGTTTATTTGTTTTATGATATATCATGCAAATAGTTTACTGTGTACAAACACAGTGATGCACGTGTAGAACGATAAATAAGTCATGGCTTTATTACACTCGCAGAAGCCATGTTATGTGATAAAGTATGTTTCACTCTCAATGAATAAATTATTTCATAAATACACAACATATGTGTCATGTTGGTTTAATTAAATAAGTTGAAGACGAGTTTAAGATGAGATAGATATAGATTTAACAAAGCAAAATATAGCAGTTTTCAATACTTTTTTGATCAGAACTAGCTGTTTTTTAAACTACCAGGTGCTAAATCTAGAGCATCTTACAAAGAGATCACAGAAAAGTTCATGTTGACATAAAACGTTCTAAAATGCTAATTCATCTAAGTTTAGGCATCATTGGTCGAATCATCACATGGTTGTACTTATGTTATGTTATTACGCTAAATTTTGACAGGTGTCCAATTCAAAAAGAAAAAAAAATAGTAAACATGTCTTATTTTTTAAAATAATAGATATTGGATTAATGCAGAATTTAAGCCTAAAGGTATGCTATAAATTGTGTTTATCTCTACGCCACGAACAAAAACAAAAAAAACAGTACAACGGGACACTACGGAAAAATAAAGTATGATGTGAGACGTAAAAAACTAAATCTCACATTAGTGGGTGTTCCATATACATTGTACCAGTCCAGTTCTTCTCCCCCGAACGATAGTGTAGTTTCTTCGATTTCATCATCCAGTGCTTTCCACGGCATAATAAACTTTCTCTCCAATGATGGAAAAATAACTCCTAGAAGGGTGTTATCCACTGCGCATCTCCGTTGACCAGGTTTCCAACCATAACAGCTCATATACCAAAGGTATTTAGTTGGACATGACGAGACAAAAGAAAGCATAACGCCTGTAATGTAATAATATACTTATATAATCATCGATTTGGTAATTCGCTCTTCAAAGAAATATGTATAAGTGCAGGATTGGACCTGTGGTAGCTTCTTGCATCTTTATATATATATATATATATATATAGATGGGAAAAAAACACTTATACAGTGCTACAGTTTATAAAAACCCAAGTGCCTTCGGCTTTAAGCCTTCATCAGGGGTACACAGACAGAAAATAACAAATATGAAACAAAAAAACACTAAAATACACGGCAGTTTAAATAAAACTCTTTAAAAATAACAAAACTTATCGTTTGGCAGTGTTGTAGAAACTGATTACTTTGAATAGACACTCTGGAGCCAAATGTGATACTAATAAAAGAACATATCTGGTTGGATGGGGTAAAACTGTACCCTGACATTTAGTTATGAAGAGAGAGTAAACATGTGAAAAAGATAACATGCGGATTTGCATTTTGTGACACTTTTGATTGTGTTTTTGGCACCAAGTGAAGATAAGAAATAGTTTGCGGGAGACATGTATTTACAAGTCTGACATCTCGATGTATGGCAAGGGCCTGACTGTCCTGTAGTCTGAGTATTGGAGTCGGGTTTCAATTTGGCTTCAACAAGGATGTCGCGGAGACTTTTAGGTCTCCTGTACGCAATAATGGGTTTTCTAGGCAGCATTTTGTTCAGAAGGTCTGACTCCTCTATGTGTGACCAGTGTTTATTAATAATCTGTTTCACATTGGGAAGGTCAGGATGGTATGTAAGCACAAAAGTTTGCTCTGATTTGCTTGTCTTCGACTGGTATTCAAGGAGTTCTTTTCTGTTGAGGTTCCGTGCTTTGTCTATTGCATTGACAGTGTCTGTCTTGCAATAACCTCGCCTTGTAAGGTGCTCCAAACGTTCGCTTGCTCTGATTTCGAATGTATTGGTGTTTGAACATATTCGTCTGACCAAACACCAATACATTCGAAATCAGAGCAAGCGAACTTTCGGAGCACCTTACAAGGCGTGGTTACTGCAAGACAGACATTGTCAATGAGAGTTTTATTTAAACTGCCATGTATTTTAGTGTTTTTTTGTTTCGTATTTGTTATTTTCGTGTTTGTGTACGCCTGATGAAGGCGTAAAGCCGAAAGCGATTGGGTTTTTATAAACTGTAGCACTATATAAATGTTTTTTCCTCATCTATTAATTTGTTCCAACATTTTCGTATCCCCTCGGGGATCCAGTGCTTTTTGAAAGGTATTTTGTAGATGTATGTATTTTCTATATATATAAAGAAATAAAAAAACATGTGGTGACTGTCCAATCCAGTGAAAATAAAGGAAAGGTATTCATTTGTCATATAGTAAGTAAACCTTATGAATACACAAGACCAAATGGCCTATTCTTATACAATACAAAACACATCATATTTATAATTTAACATTCAATGGCTTGCTGGCATCATTTTTACCAGTATATGTAATATATTCATTATTGTCCATCTGATGACTACACGTTTTTTATTTAATAATCAAATATATAGATAGTTTATTAATATAAAAAGCCTTAAGCCTATCAGTATACATCTACTAACCTAATTAACAAAATGGTAACAATAATTATAATAATAGATGTCCCAATGCATTATCACTACTCAAAACTATTTAACCTCATGCAGTGACATATACAATTCGTTTTTATATTTCCCTTAATCTTGACACATCAAATTAAAATCTTGCCGAAACGAAATGCAAGAAATTAGATGTGTAGATTAACGCATAAACAAAATATCATTGATGTTCACAAAAGAAAATAAATAAATAGATAAATAAATAAGTAAGTAAACAAAATAATGAACTTTCATAACCGCTGCTCCCAACTAAATTCCATTATGTTTATTTCGCTCTTCGGGGCATTTAATTTTATTAGATACTGGGACCTTACGCCGTACGACATGGGGAAGCAAATAACTCCATGTCCACCGCCGTAGGCATGCCATCTTCGGGTTGGTTAAAATTGTGTACTATTGATTTTATGAATATTGAGTTCTGCTCAACCCGGGGCTAGAGGGCGTGAGCGGTAGCTAGCATATTTCACTACCGCTCATGAACAGTCTCAATCAAACCGAGACTGCAATATTTCGTATGTGTGGTGCTCGGCCGTTTCCAAAGGTCCATTGCCATACTCTTTTTTTATAGAATGACATATACTTCCTAATCTCATTCAAATTAATCAAAAGTTACTTTTAAAATTATCATGAAATCTTATTCTGTCCTAATTCAAATAGAACATACTATTTCTCTTCAATAATGCTTTGTGTGTATAGTGAGAAATATTCTCATCGTTTTAACATTTTCATTTTTCATTAATTCTATAAATTTTGGTATATTCGGGCGTTTCCATTAATAAGCTTTAATATATTGTACCCTAAGATCAGAATAAAGGGAACATTCGAGTAAAAAAAATGAAATTCATCTTTTTGTGTTAGATAATTGGCATTTTCTTTCATTTAATGGAGTCCAATTTGGTTTATGCCAACGGCCTGTCTCGATTTCTAACCTGTGAGATGACACTCTTACTCTTGTTAATGCAAAGCGAAACTTGTTTATTGTAATTTCGCCTTAATACTTTTTAAAGCAAATCTCGGAGAAAACTTTATAGCTTCTAGCTCTAGTAGAGTTTTCAATTTGTTCGGACCAGTTTTGTGTAAAACAATCTTTTAACCTTTGTTTAAATAAACTTATAAACACATTTACATTTTCTACACCTTGGTTTAACCACGTATGGTAGAAACCCAAATGTTCTAACATTTTTTTTTATTTTGTTGCCCATGATGATTTATTTGGATTGTTTTGCATATCAGTTCACGTCGATATCATGCTGTACGTAAATGTTACATATTTAGAATCCTTGCATCTCAAAATCTTAAACCAATATTTTATCATTGAAACAAATCTGCGTTGCCTAATGGACATTCTACCCAGCTCACCGTAAATACGATTATTTTGGGTTTGGATTTTAACATATAACAACTTTTTGCAAAATTTTAAATGTACCCGTTCAATTTGATCAGCTTGTTTATATCCCCAGACTTCTGATCCACAACGTAATATAGGCGATACAAGTTTATCAATAAGTCTAGTGTGTGACTTATTTATGTATCTGTAAATTTATATAGATAACTGTTAAGTTTAACAATTTATTTTAGCGCCTGCCCTGATAATGTATCGCGTGAATCAGACAAGGACCCACCAGTAATAAAAACTATTTAAAGATAGCTAAACTTATTTACTTATTCTAATTCTAAATTAAGTAACATACTTAAAGCTAACATCTTATCTGTTCCTTCCACCTTTCTTAAAAATAGCAATTTTAGATTTATTTGCATTAACTGTTAAACACCATTTGTCACAATAATCTTTAAGTATTTCTAAACCATCCTGTAAACCCTTCTCGGATTCTGAAAATAAAATTATATCATCTGCATATAACACTAATAATAATCTAATGCATTTTTTCCGACATCTCCATGTGTTTTGATCACTACAAATCATCGAGTTTAATGTTAATTTATAAGAAATACATTTTACATCCAGTACTTTTAGGATTTCTGCAAAGTTGTTAATATACTGAGCAAAATAAATTTAGCACATAAAATGCATGGCATTGCCATAGTCGAGATACAAAACCGTGTATGTTCGGGGAAAATAGTTTTATAGGTTATCGTAAATCGTTCTCATTTCAATGAAAAGGGAGGTAATACAATTGTATACTGAAATAAGTTGTTTATGGGAGGTAATTCTGATACTTCGCTTAGAAAATACTAAAATAAACTGTTTTCTTTAAAAAACACATCCTTCCCTAGACTTTCTAGTATCTTCAAACAATTATAGCAATGTTCATATGTTTAATCTTTGTCCCTAAAAAGTTGTGCTAAACTTTTTTTTGTTTCTTATATGTATATCTGACCTTTTTTGCGTAAGGTTGAGTGCCACTAAATAGTTTTCCGTAGGCCACATGTATCACCTGTCAGCTATAAAGAATTAGACACCAAAATGTAGTTAAATTATTTTATTTCATGGAAATTTTGATCAGAAAGGCTTTGAAAACACAAGCATCACACATTTTCCAGCTTTAACTCTGTACACATGTCAATGGTTACTATAACTGACTATTGACATGTATTTCGACTGGAGGGTATTATTTTCAAAAACATATATATTTTTTGATTGTTTATCAAATCTTTCAGATCCTAGATGGTGGGATCTAATGCACATTCTTTCAGAAAAATACTGCATATTTCAAACAGATATGCTTAGTGCCAGAACACAATCTATATCGGAAGAGCCGTAACTAATGTGTAAGAACTTGTGGACCATCCAATTTGTATATTTGGCAATAAAGTATGTTTAAAACAGTGCAAACACTGTTGTGGCAGTCAGGGAGATGTCCGAATACGTTTGTTGGTGCTGCCGCTGTCTTTTTTTTTACTGATGTTTGTTGAAGGTTGTATTTGTGGTTGTGTTTGTGTAGTTGATTTTAAATATTATTATTATTATTATTATTATTATTATTATTATTATTATTATTAGCGAATTTCATTGTATGATTGTTCGTGTTAACGTATGCTCACTGTGTTTCATGCATTGTTTGCATTAGTTAAAAAATAATCAACAGACTGTAAATAAGGGTTGACAGAAATAAACAGGAACACATATATCTAATAATATTTAAGAAGCATTAACGATTGAACCCAGCCTAATTTTAGCACTATCGCGATACATACCGTTTGGCCATATAAACATTGCAGAATTGGTTCCATACAGGGGATATAATTGTAGTTTGTCTTTTATACAGGCAGAAGGGTCTGGTACAGAACTATTCCTAAAATAGATGTGAAAATATAACGAATAATCTATTGACAGTGAAACATTAAATGTCTTAAATATGGTATGTATCTTCTTCTATTGTCACAAATTAAAACGGCGCTTTACGAAAGGTCTGACATTGAATGAGAAAATATATATCTAGAAATAAAGGTATGGCATAAAGGTATAGATATGTTTATTAAAATAATTTTCGGTAAATTTAAATAGGCCAAGCAATTTTTTTAAATTTCAAATGTTAACGACCAACATAAATACAACACCGTAGTTATGACGTTATATTGAAACATTATGACCATCACAATACTTTTAATACAAGTATACTTTGAACGTTTGCTACAAATCGTAGGGCAGATATATTAGTGTATGTACCAACCCAAGTGCCAACAACCCGGCTAGTTCTATGGTGTAGGCGCCGGACCATCTCTTCTTGATTCGTATATCGGAGTCGTATAGAGGCATATACGAGTCACTGTTGTAGGCCCTGGCATAGAATGCTTGATATTGGACCTTTCCATCATACTGTAAACGAATATATAATACTTAATCTCTATGAATTTTGGTATGACTCTGGCCTGCAGTCAATTCACATACATATGCATTTACATGGACTTTTACAAGCACTTTATTTACTGGAAATGGTCTTACCCAAACATCAGATTCGGTATCATGCCTACTTAATTCGCTTGTAATGACCCGGATACTCATCCAACAGTAGCACCAACAGTCGACTATAAGCATTTAAAAATACTAACTCTTCAAATAACGTCCAAATTACACTACAGAACCGTTTATCAAAACTTTAGCCAGATGTTCATATCATATAATAATGTATATGCGTCGATTAAAAGTATAGGTTTATTTGTGTGTTCTTAAAGTACCCGTGAATATGAGTTGGTAACTTTATTTGACGCTCAAGTTTTTGGGTTTGGTCTGATGAACCAAAGCCGTTGATGTTGTGTCTATAATAATAATAATAATAATAATAATAATAATAATAATAATATCTTTATTTCAAGGGATAAGATATTTGGCTACCAGCCAGTCTAACATATGGTACTCAGACAAAATTGAATACATTTACAGTTTATACAAACATGATTAAACCGATCGTACAAAATGAATAAAATATGTCTAGAAAATTCATGATTTTTCTAAAAATGAGATATTTGAGATACATTGATTAACATGTATTCAATCTTTTAATAGGTGATGTGTTTATAATATAAAATTAATGTTTGAAACTCGTCATTTGTATATGTTTTTAACAATACACATATTAAAATTTTAAGAATTACATTTTAAAACTTAAAGAATTACGTACATATATTATCAAGTAAGTGAACATTGTACAGTCAAATTGCATATATAACAAATCATTTAAACAACACAATAAATACTGCTGTAAGAGGATCGCAACAATTAAAAGTGATGGCATATTGATTGTATATGCAAGTGATCTTGAGAAATATTTTCTGATTGAAATAGCATACCTATTTGTTTTATCGACAGAGTCAGCCTTTGTTTAATAGTAGTACTAACTATAGAGTTTAGATTCTAAAAATATACAAGTTATATATATGTTGTTGACACGATAGCTAATTTAAGGAACCTGTCCTCAGTAAAAAGGTCAATAAAGCGGAACTTAAAGAGTGTTTGCGACTGTTATCAATGACAAAACCACTGTTATGTTAGTCCTATTGGTAGACACCAACCAGTGTGTAATGTTATATAGAAGTCAAGAAAAATAAACCGAACTTTGTTTTACTTATATAGGCAAAGCTTGTCATTTACCGTATTTTATCAATAGACGCTTGTTTATTGTTGTATGGTTTTTGTTATATTTTTGTCCTCTTTTGGATTACCGTCGTTAGAACGTTTTTGTACATCATCATCATAGGATGCACACATACGTATTTATTATTACAACGCAAAATTAACGTTCCGAACAGCTAGGCCCAGTCTATTGTCTGTACAATAGTCGAACGTTTTTAGAATATTGTGAGAAGGCAATGAAGAGGAGGAAAAATAAGAACGACAAAAAAACAGCAAGCGCATATTTTTAAACTACTGTCAAAATATATATTTGCTAACGTCAGTAAAACAATTTTTTTTATTCAGGATGACTATATAACATAACGAAATCGCACGTTGATGTCTGATATGGGGCAGAACGGTGTATTTGTCATATTTAACATATTCTCCAAATGCTTGTTTTTTATCTGTTCCATTGATTGTCTGTTTTAATTCTATATAAAAACCTCTTTAGTAAACCAGGTTTTAAATCAACATATCGGTGACCATTTTAGTATCGAATAGCAAATTGAAATAAAAGTAACACTACTTTGTGCCAATTCATTAACGTCAAAGCCTGCTATATCATTTCAGAATAACTTCAGGACACCAGTGACGTCATAAATCATATATGGTTCTTTAAGCGGTCTGAAATTGTCCTAAATATAGATTACCGTCAACTACTGATTTGAATGCCTGTCGTGCCCAGATCGCCAATCCATTGAAGATTTTAGTATAAAATGGTGTCGTAGAGAACAAGCGGACCCAACCTTTCTACTTGGAAAAAGTCAATTCTTAAAATTATAGATACACGTATTAACTTTTATAATGCTAACCCCTCTTTACTACCTCCGAGACCTAGGTTTTCCTTTCGTAATTTAAAATCGGGAATTCAGGAATTTTTCATAATAAATTTGTTTTAGTTCCTGCAGAAAAAGCAGCTAATAATGTAATTATTGTTTGACGCCTACATTACGTCAATGTTTTATCTCTGGAACTCGGCAGCACCAATTCGTATACTCCAGTTAATTCTACTGAGGAGGATGTTGTTTCCGCACATATCACTCGGTGCACTACTTTCAAGGCTGGTGTAAACGATAAGCAAAATAAACGGCCTACCATGTACTGGATTCCTTAATTACATAAAAATCCATATAAGGCTTGCTTTATTTCTAATTCTAGTGCCTGCACCACAACAAACATCACCAAACTTTTAACTTCTTGTCTTACTGCCGTTAAAGATCACGTTAAACTATATTGTGATAAAACGTATGAAAACTCTGGGATCAATTTATTTTGGTCTATAAAAAATTCAGGAGACGTTCTTGATAAAATGTTCAATAAAGGTCAAGTTTCATCAATAAGTACTTATGACTTCTCTACACTATATACAACCTTACCACATCATTTTATTAAAGACAAGCTAACTTCTCTGACTCAAAAAACATTCGCTAGAGAAAATACTACATTTTTGGCATGTAATAATATTAAAGCGTATTTTACTAACGGCAGTTTAGACAATTATACTTTGTGGACTTGCTATGAAGTTTGTGAAGCACTCATCTTCCTATTAGATTATATTTTTAATATTTAATAATTGTATATGGTACCACCGTTTATAGACAAATTGTTGGTATCCCTATGGGTACAAACTGTGCACCACTTGTCGCAGATTTGTTTTTATTTTGCTATGAAAGGGATTTCATGTTAAGTTTTTCACCAGATATCCAGGCAGATGTTATTGAAGCTTTTAATGACACCTCTCGGTATCTGGATGACATACTGAACACTGACAACCCTTTCTTTCCAACTATGGTTGATAATATGTATCCTAATGAACTTCAGCTTAATAAAGCTAATATATCCGATAATAACGCTTCTTTTCTTGATTTAGGTCTCTCGATTGAAAATGGCGAAATAATTAGCAAAATCTATGACAAGAGAGATGATTTTAATTTTGACATTGTTAATTACCCCCACTTGGATGGGAATGTTCCCCGAGCAACTTCTTATGGGGTGTATGTGTCTCAACTTATTCGGTTTTCTAGAGCTTGTACTCGAGTTGAGGACTATAACATTCGTAATCTTTGTATAACTAAAATGTTACTCAATCAGGGTTACCGTTACCATAAACTTCGTAAAACATTTGCAAAATGTTATTATCGTAACCCTGATCTTTCCAAATATAAAAGTAATTTAAGGACACTTCTGCGACAAGGACTATCACAACCTGACTTCTATGGTGATGTGATTTATAAACTTCGTAAGATTCTTGAAAAAAATCCTTCGAGCTTGACACGATCCTGCTTAATTCCTAAGCTGCAATGCGATTTTCATTTGGCTTGGCTGGAATATGATGTTTAATACATGTAGCACTTGTTGGACGAGTTTATAGGTTCAAATAAATCAAATAAAATCAAAAAAATTAGAAATCGGTCAACCATATTAATTTGTTTTCGATGTGTCGGAGTATGGTGGGAAATAGTATCTAATGCTAAAGCATCGCTATTGAATACAATTTCAGATGCTACAAGGTGGTAAACATAATCAAAACATCTAATTTACTCTCCTAAATGGGGAAAATTCAACACCTGCTACTTGTCACGTAGGCCTTTACGTCGTACAGTGATCCGAGTCAACTTGGAAAAATGCCGCCAACATCAAAGGGTTTGTAATAGACCCACTGTTTTATACACAATTTCCAACTCTACCTAAAAATGAAAATGGGCATATCTATATATTGTCTTGTGAACGGACATTCTCGCTTGCCAGAGTTGTGTAAAACCGTGGGGAAAATTTATTGGGGGATATGTGAAAATGATGATCGGCCACTAAATATAAATCATTTTGCTAATTTGTCGTGAACAATCAAGCATCACTGCGCTAAATAATGCAGGCTGCGTCAGACCTTTCATACACATTCAAAAAACAATGATGCAGACTACACACATTTGTGTGTAAAGATTGCTTGGTCGACGAATCGGTGACGAGAGTGACAACTACTCATTATATATTCGCACTCTTGTTTACATTTAGCGAGAAATGGGGCGGAGTTGAACACACGAGGTATTGCGTCAGTCATGCTCAATCGTGAACGCCTGTAGATACTAGTATACTTTTACCAGTGCGTGACTGCGCGGGGAAATGAGGTAAATCAGAAATGTATAGATGCACAACTATTGCCGATAATTGATAAATACATTTACCTGTCGATTAATTTACCTATTCAAAGCTTTCTACGTCATCAAATAAGAACTTATTCGCACTTTTCACAGATATTGCAATGTGTGAATTGTAAATATCAATTGTTGTGTATTGATTTCTAATGAAATAAAAAACATGAAACAAAGCATGGCCGGAGAACTTTAACCCGTCATTGGCAATAAACGTTCGATCTGTTTCAGGTAACTGTCATTCAGTTTGCACTATTTCAACATGCACAAAAAAACGGAGATGAAAACAGCCGATAATTTAATTCATGTACCTTTTAAAGCAAAATGAAATTGACTTTATAAACTGGAGAAGACATAAAAAGAAATGATGAAGATATTTTTAGAATTAACATGAAGATATTTTGAGGATTAAAGAACAACCTTTTGTTTTATAAAATACCAGAAGACAGAGTGACGGGAAATATGCAACCTGTGTGTAGAAAAGATACTGAGCATTACAGAGGTGGCATGCAGCTTAACGACGCATGTCCGTAAAATTCGACAGCGCAGAGAAGCTCGAAAATACGACCCTGTTAAAACAAGTGCGATTTTAGTAAAATGTAAAGATTTCGTCTGAGAGGTACATGGTGTGAGAAAAGCAAGACCGAACTCACTTGGGAAAACAATCAGGAAAAAGACGGAACTTGCTGGTGCCCAAACTCAAAAAGGTAACAGGCGCCAACGAAACCGCACATATATTAAGTTCTTTAAATTGTACATCTACGCGCAACTGTATCAGCCTTTGCCATTGGCATAGGACAACCGTGTGAACGAACTTCAAAGGATTTTGAAATTGACCTAGATGGCAATACATGAATCAAGGTAATTCACCCGTATGGTAAACTGTGTACGAGTAAAGGACGAACTAAAAGGGCGAGCAGTTGACGGTGGGGGTACTGGTGGGGGCGGGGAGTAGATTTTGATTTATATAAGGGATGATGAAAAATGATATATAGTATGCCTTAAATTTGACAAAAGTCATTTTGTTAACAGAAAAAAAGATAAATTGGTTCTTAGCATATCCATATATCCCGTCTGAAAACTCAACTGTGCATGACATATACAGAATAGTCCTTTAAAAAATTATTTTACCCAAAATTACACAGTCGCGTTCGGAAAAAACGTGGCTACTGATATACTGATATGACCTTGACTTTAATAAACATTTGAATGACACGCCCACGAGGCGTGGTTTCCGTGATTACGGGTCAAATCTTTTTAATGAATATTTACTGTACGTTTGTAAAACAGTGAGTATTTGTATCATAAATGGGAAACCAAACTCACACAAGGGCGATGGCCGATGCACGTACATTACCTACGATAGCGGATACAATCAAATATTGAATGCATTTGCGAATTTCCGTTATATTTGCAACTTTAAAGTGCACGATCAAACTGAATATTAACTTATTCAACTCACTGTCTATTAACAGTTTAGGTGAAAGTAAAATGGTTGAGAAAACATAAGGATATTGTAGGAATAAAAATTAATAATAATGAAATAAAAAACACAGCATTCGCCGACGATGCTACATTTATTCTAGATGGGTCAAAGAAAACGTTTGAAACATTAGTAAACCTAATCGATAATTTTAGTGAAGAGTCTGGATTAAAATTAAACATAAAAAAATCAATAATACTACGTGTCGGTTCATTAAAAGATTCAAATGAAAAATACTGTGAAGAAAAACAATTTGTATGGACTAAAGACAAAGCAACAACACTGGGAATTATTTTTGCAAATGAAAAAGGAAAATGTGAAGAATATAACCTTTATCCGAAAAAAGATCAATTTATAACATGCTTAGATCAATGGAAAAAACATAATTTATCTATTCTAGGAAAGATAACGGTAATAAAAACATTTGCTCTACCAAAACTGATATACCCTCTAACTGTTTTGGAGACTCCATCAACAGAATCCTTAAATCGAATAAAAAATAAAATGTATCAATATTTGTGGGAGGGTAAACCAGATAAAATCAATAGGAAAACGATTATACAAGGCTATACAAATGGTGGTCTAAAAATGATAGATTTGGAATCATTTATTAATTCCACTAAAGCAGAATGGTTCAAAAGACTTGCTAATCCGGATAATCATGGTGATTGGAAGGATATTTACATAAAAGAACTAAATCAGTATGGTGGGGGTATTCTTTTTGAAAGCAATGTGAACAGTAAAGATGCAAAAAACATAATCACACAATCCGCTTTTCTGTCAGAAATAATAAAATCATGGTCTTTAGTAAACTTCAAAAAGAAGACTAGCAGCATTGCAAAAGAGATAATATGGAATAACTCGTACATAAAACATCAAGGACGTACTATTTACTTCAAAACATGGGATAACTTGGGTATTAAATATATTGAACAATTGTATAACCATAGAACTAGAGAATTTTATACATTTGCACATTTGAAAACAATATATAACATACATAACTCTGAATTCCTGAACTACTATACAATTGTTCAAAGCATACCAAACAAATGGAAACAGAAACTGAAAACAGAAGACAGAACAACACGCTGTTGCGAAACCAGCTTACTAAAACAAATAGGAAAACAAATTAGTGCCAACAAATTATTATACAACATTCAAGTGGAACGCATGCAAGCAGAATTACCAATTAAACCTCACCAAAAATGGGAGGAAACTATAACAAACATAAACTGGAAACGCATTCATACTACACCTTTCAAAAGCACGATCGATACAAAACTTAGAACTTTTCAATATAAGTATATAATGAGAATTATACCCACAAACAAATTTCTATATAAATGCAAAATTAGTAACACAAGTCTCTGTGATTTTTGCAATATGCACGTTGAAACAATTGAACATTTGTTTTGGGAATGTACATTTAGTAGAGCTTTCTGGACAGAAATACATAACTTTTTAAACAACAAAAATATCCCTTTTGCATTGACTTTCCAAATGATCTCATTTGGTATTATTCAAGATAAATCTTATTCAGATATTTTAAATTGTATTTTAATAATTGCAAAGTATTTTATTTTCAAGAATAAGTATGCGAAAACGATTCCTAGTTTTACATCATTCATCTCATACATACAAAAAATTGAACATATAGAGCATATTATAGCCAGTTCAAAAGACAAATTGGAATATCACTCAAAAAAATGGGAAGTTTTACGATTAAATACAGAAAATTGACAGTATTCGGTATTAAATGTTCTCACTCTCTCTCCCTCTCTCTCTCTCTCTCTCTCTCTCTTACTTTATTTTCGTTAACTATTTCTCGGAATACATGTATGTAAAATGACACTCTAATATAACTGTTTTGTGTTATTCAATGATTACATTCATATATATGTAACTGTTGTACTGTCATAAACCATATTTTGTTTTCTTTTGCATGTATGTATTGAAAGAAATAAAATATTGAAATATAAAAAAAATGGTTGAGTAAAGGAAACTAACTTCTTTTAAACCAAGTTGTACTATGGTCACAGACAATTCTCTTTGTTCAGACACAGGTGTAAATCGTTTAACTGAAAATAAAACCTGTCAGAATAACTGCGAGAATAACAGTGAGAATAACAGTTATAATAACTGAAATAGAGCTGAAATGGACATGCTACAAAACAAATAGAGCAGTTTGTTAATTTAAACACATCGATGAGCTACGCCCATCTCGATGTTTAAATGAACCAACTCAATGAAACCCTACTCTATTTATTACTTAAAAAGTGTATGAAATGCATAAATATTATTTTTGTTTTATCCGAATTGAAAATCCACCAGTTCATTCCCATGGTTTACCAGCAACGATTGTCTTTAATCTATCTAATTCGTATAGGTCTCCGATACTGAACTATTTTTCTCGTGTGTAAGTGTATGTTGAATGCCAAAATAAGCGCAGTTAACTTAGCTATATACGGAGACACAGAAAGATTATCATTAATAAGAGAGAGGAAGATATGAACTGTAACTACTGGTTTAAATGTACACCATTTAAATGACAATTGCATTTTAAATGACATTATTTTTGTCTTCTGTTTAATACCAAACTGGCCATTCTGCTATGCAAACTTGATTAGGCAAGAAAACACGTATTGGCCAATTATGGTTATTTCTATCTTCTGTTTAATACAAAACTGTTTATTCCGTTAGACAAATTCAGACAAGAAGACACGTATCGGAGAATTGTGGTTATTTCTGTCTTCTGTTTAATCAACACTGCTTATTCCGCTATGCAAACTAAGACAAAAAGACAAGTATTGGAGAACTGTGGTTATTTCTGTTTTCTGTTTAATACCACACTGGCTATCCTGCTATACAAAGTTAGACAAGAAAACACGTATTGGAGAATCGTGTTTTTTTCTGTCTTCTGTTTAATACAAATATGACCGTTCCGCTGTGCAAACTAAGACTAAAAGACACGTATTGAAGAATTGTGGTTATTTATTACAAAACTGTCTATTCCGCTATGCAAACTTAGACTAAAAGACAAGTCTTGGAGACTTGTGGTTAGTTCTGTCTTCTGTTTATTACCAAACTGGCCATTCCGCTTTGCAAACTAAGACTAAAATACACGTTTTGGGGAACTGTGGTCATTTCTGTCTTCTGTTTAATACACAATTGTCTATTCCGCTATGCAAACTTAGCCAAGAAGACACGTATTGGAGAATTGTGGTTATTTCTGTCTTCTATTTAATACATAACTATATATTCCGCAATCTAAACTAAGACTAAAAGACACGTATTCAAGAATTGTGGTTATTTATGTCTTCTGTTTAATACCAATCTGACCGTTCCACTGTGCAATCTAAGACTAAAAGACACGTATTGAAGAATTGTGGTTATTTCTGTCTTCTGTTTAATACAAAACTGTCTATTCCGCTATGCAAACTTAGACAAGACACATATAAGAGAACCGTGGTTATTTTTGTCCTCTGTTTAATACAAAACTGTCTATTCCGCTATGCAAACTTACACAAGAAGAAACTTATTGGAGAATTGTTGTTATTTCTTTCTTCTGTTTAATACACAACTGTCTATTCCGTTATGCAGACTAATTAGACTAAAAGACACGTATTGGAAAATTGTGGTTATTTCTGTTTAATACAAAACTGTCTTTTCCGCAATCTAGGGCGAGATTTCGGGGTCATTTTTTTTTGTAATTATGTCTCAAATGAAACATTATGATGATGGCTCTGCACCCAGGGTCCCTCAGGAGTGTCAAAAGGCCAAATACACTAAAAATTCAACTACACTGTCATTTTTCCATATTCTTGCACATAACTTGGTGTATGTAAACGTCTATAAAAGATAAGCAAAATATTAAATGATTTTATTATTATACCCACGTCTTTGAAAAAAAACAGGGTATATTAAAATCGCCTCCGTTTGTCCGTCCGTCCGTCCGTCTGTCCGTTACAGCATCTCCTACTAAACCACTTATCGGAATTCAACCAAACTTAGGGTATGACATCACCATATGATGACGGCGTGCAAGAGTAACATTATCTTTGGCTCCGAGCTGGGGTCAAAATGTCTAATAAACAAACAAATCAATAACACTGTCATTTTGCCATATTCTTGCACATAACTTGGTGTATGTAAACGTCTATAAAACATAAGCAACATATTACATGATTTTATTATTTTTATTATATCGGACCGTCGGCCCGGGTGTGTGTGTGTGTGTGG
Source organism: Cyrtodaria siliqua (assembly GCA_037043455.1). Taxonomy (NCBI): domain Eukaryota; kingdom Metazoa; phylum Mollusca; class Bivalvia; order Adapedonta; family Hiatellidae; genus Cyrtodaria; species Cyrtodaria siliqua. The sequence continues at coordinate 42,428 of JAWPHD010014215.1, read as the reverse complement.
GGTGGGGGGGGGGGGGGGGGGGGGGTGGAGGGGGGATTTGGATTTTTTTATTTATTTATGTCACAAATGAAACATGATGACGGGATTACACTGTATACATATGTTTCCTCCTATGTTATAGTTGGGCCTGGAGAAAGGGGCAATAAATACACTAATAATGCAATTACGGTGTCATTTTTTCATACTTTTGCACATTAATTGGTATAATAGTCATTTAATAAAGCGATACACCATACACAGCATGTCAAATGATTTATTATTTAAAAAAGAGTATGATAATGGACCTTTGGAAACGGCCGAGCACGACACATAGGAAATATTACAGTCTCGGTTTGATGGAGACTGTTCATGAGCGGTAGTGAAATATCCTAGCTACCGCTCACGCCCTCTAGCCCCGAGTTGAGCAGAACTCAATATTCATAAAAATCTTCCCTGGGGTTCCGGTTGGAGGGGGTGGGTGGTGAGTGGTAACAGGGGGTCAATTTATTTAAAAATGATTTCTCAAATGAACATTTTGATGAAGGGATTACATTGTATATATTGTGGGACTGTGTGTGTAGGGGGTGGGGGATTGGGTAGGTGTGGGCGTGGGGAAAGTGATCTGTGTGAATAAAACGTGGGTCTTTTACGACGGCCGCGCCCTCGAATTCGTTCTAGTTTAGAACTGTCTTTTGTTGAATATCAAACTGTCTATTCCGCAATGCCTGTTCGACTTGTATGCTTATATTTAGACTAAAAGTCACGTATATTACAACGTGGAGGGATGGTATGAACATGTGTTCATCTCCATATCTATTTAGAGTCTAAAATCAGACTTCGCATCCATTGTTAACAAAACAGGATGTACATAGAAACATTGCTAAAAGTAATTTTGAAAATCTATTATCAAACATTCCGCATCGTTTTCAGTCTTAAATCAATAAAACATTCTGTTTTTTTTAATGTGTTATGCACATTTCCGTTATATAATAGCCGTTAGTATTTGAATGATAACATACATGATAAACGAAAAGTATTTTTGAAAAATCCAGTTTCAATGAGATTTAAAGAAAAACAACGCACATTTATTAAATTGAAGTTGTATCGAAGATACTAATAAATACTGATAAAGGTGATCCTTTGAGATCCTTTAATGTTTATATTTGTAGTAGGTTAACGTAATAAGTATTTTAAGATTAGGTTTACGTGGAAAGTCTAGAGATATATCAATTCATATTTTTTGCATTTTGTTGTTGTTGAAAATATGGATTTGATTTATCATGCAAATAGTGGTCTTAAACGAATATAGAACCGTTGATCGATTAATGTTGTTGTGGTTTGTTATTCAAAATACATGTGTCATCTGATGTACATCAGTATCTCATTTTATTAGTGTATCATATAATAATCAGAAAGTAATATTACTTACGTTTGTATCAAAGCTCTCTAGCGACATGGCCTTGGGTATCTTCAAATACTTGACGTTGGATGATCCGTCACAGTTTGGAGCGGATTCTTGTCCTATTGTTGCAATTGCAAGTAAACACATGGTGACGAAAGTCACCAGAAAACGAGTCAACATCATTTTCCGGCAGAAATATCGTTATAAAACCATTAAGAATAACGCGGTATGACACAAGGTTCTGTCTAATGATCTACAGCGAGTATAAGTAAATTAATATATAGTATACTAACATATATACTGTCATATATACTGCATTTGGCGGATTTTAATTGCTTATATGCCACGTTTATTGCCTTATTTCCTTGCGGACAAAACGATTTACTTAAATGTAGTTGATACAATTCGTGCATTTTGATTGGCTGATATATGAAGCGTTGCGGGCTGAAAGCTCCAATCATTTACAGGCAATAACAAACACCATTTATTGTCTCGGCCACAAGGTCAAGTTCATATTTTGCGTTATTTTTCCAAAACTTAACCGCAGTTAACTGTATGTGATTGCCTCATTTTCTTTGTTTGATATTTGGTCATTTGTATTGTTGGCATTGGTGGACATTACTGAACGACAAAAAATACCAAGATCAAGGTCCTATTTTGCTTATTTTCCCCAAACTCAGTTTACTTTATGTGATTGCCTAACTTTATGTCTTTGATACTTGGTCATATGTATGGTTGGCATCGGTGGACATAACTGAATGACAAAACATACCAAGGTCAAGGTCACGTTTTGCGCTATTTACCCTAAACATCAGTTTGGTTGGGTAGGTTAACCTTAGTTAACTTTTTCTGATAATTTTAATTTCTTTCTTTGATACTTGATCGTATGTATTGTTGGCATTGGCGGACATCACTGAATGAGAAAAATTACCAAGGTCATTGTCATAGTTTGCGTTATTTTCCCCAAACCTAACCTTGGTTAGGTAACTTAACCTGTGTTAGGTAACTTAACCTTGGTTAGGTAACTTAACCTCAGTTAACTTTATGTGATTGTTTCACTTTATGTCTTTGAAACTTGGTCATATGTATTGTTAACGAAAGTTTAGGGAGGATTTACGGGTTTCACCATGTCCGTCTGTCTGTCTGTAGACGCAACATTTTCCGCTCCATAATTCCTCTCCCCCTGAAGCAAATCTCATAAAATCTCATAAAACTTCATGCGTGGACTGCCTGTGACGAGAGGATGACCCCTAGTGATTGTGAGGTCAGTAGTAAAAATGTCAAGGTTATCATGACCTGATAATGAAAAAACCTTGTCCTCTCCATAACTCCTCTCTCTCTCTTAAGTAAATCTCATGAAACTTCATATAAGAACTGCCAGTGGTAAGAGATTACCCCTATTGATTTTAAATTAAGTAGGTCAAATGTCAAGGTCACCGGGACCCGATAATACAAACCTTTTCCGCACCATAACTACGCTCCCATTGAAGCAAATCTCATGACACTTCATAGGTGAACTGCCTGTAGTGAGTGGAGGACATTTGTTAATTTTGAGGTTAGTTAATTAAACGTCAAGGTAACCAGCCCCCGATAATGAAACACCTTGTCTGCTCCATAACTCCTTTTCCTCTGCGGCAAATCTCACGAAACTTCATAGGTGAACTGCATGTGGTAAGTGGACAATCCTTATTGATTTTGAGATCGGTAGGTCAAAGATCAAGGTCAACGGTAAAGATCCGAATAATAATAATGAAGATGCAAGAGTGTTCACAAGGCAAAAGTTAGCGGACGACGACGGGCGACGGACAACGGAACTCGCCATCCCATAAACTCTGGGGTGTATGTGTGTGTGTGGGGTGGGAGGTGGGGGGGGGGGTGTAAGTGTACAACAACAACACGTACATTGAAAGTCAATTTAAACATCTATTCCATACACTGCACACACACCATCTCTTACTAAATGTCACTGTATCTTCTCCGTATATTCCAAATAAAAGTCATTGCTTTTTATTCTTAACTTATTTAAACCTGCGTAAAACACAAGATAGGAAACGGAAGATTGAGATGTTCAATGCATCTACAGATCAGGAAACTAAAGATTGGATAATGGCAGATTGTACTAATGTCAACAGCAATATCCGTGTGCTCGTCTGTACCGTTGCGTTTGGCATGGGGATTCAAATTCCGGATGTTGATATATTTATTCATTGGGGTTCCGCCGCAAAAAGTGTATTGTCCTACTGGCAGGAAGTTGGGCGAAGTGGTAGAGACGACAGATTGGCATTGGGGGTGATGCTAGCGTTTGGTCGTTCACTCATGAAATCCGTCACGAATGAAGTGATGAAGGAAGTAGTGAACAGTAAGTCCTGTTACAGGCGAGTGATCCTGGAAAAGCTTCTAACAGCTTCAATGACGATAGACAAACTGCCAGTATCGTCAGCATGTGAAAACACCTGTGACATATGCGAATGTTCCAAATGTATGTGCTGTTACAACTGTTTTTCGTTGTGTGAGTGTAAAGGAAAAGTGGCTGCAGTTGACAGATTCATTAATATGTAATGGAATGGTCGATGGATTGATTATATATGTTGTGTTAAAGTGTCTTTTTGATAAGTTAGAAAGAAAAGGCAGTGACCTTATGTGAATGTTAATGAAAATGATTATATAGTATTGCAAACTAGAATATGATGGTTTGTTAAAAGCGGATTAGGTATTGAATAAAAATAAATATGTGTTTATAGCTGTTATTTTCCTTTCATTTGAATACAAGTGACAGTTATTGTTTTCGTAAGCAAAACCACCATGTTCAGCTCCACCAAACCCACAACGATTTCTTTCTATAAAGCACAATGTCTCATCCGCGTTGGGGCGTGTGGGGCGCAACTTTTATAAAATAATTGAATGTTTTTTTAGCCACCTTAAGGTGACCCATTTAATCTCCCCGTCATAGGTGGGACAAAGGTCGGAAAAAAGAAGCTCCACCAAACATACAGCGATTATTTTTTATAAAATACAAATCCCACCCGATCGCCCGTTTTGTGGGGAGGGTGGGGGCGCAACTTTTACAAAATAATTTAGAATAATTACTTTTTTTTTAACATAAATTTCTATATTTTACATATTTTTTAGCGGGTCGCCCCTTGAATCCACCCTTAAACTCACCCCACCCACTACACACGAAATGAAATGAACATAATAAAACAAAATAAACAAGCTTAAGTTAGGTCATGGACATACAGTAGGTCTATGGTTAGGTGTTTTTCCACCCAGATGAGGCTATAAAACAAGCGAGCTTTTTTAAACGTTCTTTTAGGAGAATGTCTGAAGTAGTAATATATAATAAATATTCCGGCACCCTTCGCCCACCTAAGACTTAAAAACTTTATACTATGTACATTATATACAACCCAGTTTCATGACACGTGACAGTGGAAAATATCCGACGTTTGTGTACTTATGCGCATGCGCATGCAACGGTTGGGAGAGACTCGCACTTGTCAATATTTAATACACATGTATAGCGATCTACCAAAAAACGATATAATATGTAAAATATGCTTCGGAAAAGAATACAACCGAAATTAAATGGTAAATAACTTATTATTTTGTTAGATTATCGTCATGGTTTACGCACAGGAGTCTGATAAGCTGCTCAATTTCGTTCGAAAGTCAAATGGTGTTAGAGCGGTTTTTCCAGTCGGTTTTTTTTACAAAGGAAATTAGGCGTATAAAAGTATGCAGTTACATAGAACGTCAGAATAATAATAAAAAACTGCATAGGAGCCCATTTATTAGGCTACTATCTATTGTTATCATTTTTACACCTTTGCCCAAATCGCAAAAGTCTATTTTTAGATTCTAGAGGCGAGTGTACAGTTTCGGGAATATACCGAATACACAATTCTTCTTGTTTTTGATAAGATCTGGCTAATAAAAGATTCCTACATCTAATAAAAGAAGACAAAAAGAAGACAAACAAATTAGTTTAGTTATCTAATGCACATATTTAACGTTGAGTGCAACATTTCTATTGAAAAGGTTTACTTTTTTACTTAGAACATTGTTAGTGATAGAGGGTTTTCGAAACTATTCACTACTTTATATAGAAACGTACATACGTTTCCTTTCGTTTCCGGTTTAGGTTATGTTTCGTACTACAAATTTAGATACATAGTTATTTCTGATAGAGTATAGAGTTTGTAGTGCTGATATTTTCGAGATTGAACTTCGCTTCGAACTTCGCTTTCAAAGCAAATATATATACAAAACGGTGGTAAAACGTTTTTTCATACACTTCCGGTTTCTTATAATAGGGCATCAGATGATCAGGAGTACGCTGACCTTTAGTTTTGCTTGTTCATCATACGGTGTATAGGATACGCTACCTCTATACTTACACTAGGATATAGAGTGCACATGACTCTGATAGTTTCAATAGTGTCATACTTATATGTTTTCTTTTTTAGTAGCAATAGTGCAAATATCTTGTACATTGTACATTTATAGTGTTAATTTCTAGTTAGTCAAACGATTGACCGTGACATGTTGAACATCTTATTTCTTAATTATACACATTCTTAAATGTAGTGTTATATAGTGTTAGAATAGAATATTCTAAGTTATAATGTCTACTATTAAGATTTTTTCTACAGAGCTTGGGAGCACGGCCTCCGCCCACGACAACCACCACATTACTCATAACAATTGGCAACATAGGTTTTTTTCAGGGCCAAAGGGGACATTAAGCTTACTAAAGCTATCCCCATAGTGAGACTATCTTCAATAATCTCATCAAAAATCCCAAATAAAATCAACAGGGTCATCCCACTAAAATCTGGAGATCTTCTTATAGAAGCTAAGTCATCAGAAGGCAAGAGATTGATTCTTAAATCAAGCATCATCTATTTCAATGACTTAGGGATCCATATGGTTACACCTGCCACCATAACCAGAGAGGGAGTTATACATAATGTTCCGGTGGGCACAGATCTATCGAAACTCAAACAGGAATTGGTGGACGAACATGACAACGTCCCCAATATACTCTCTCTCTCTCTCTCTCGGTCCTCCTTAATAAGTTTGGCAGGCAGACCGGAGCTGTCAAGGTTGTTGTTGGCGGGGACTCGCTCCCGAGGCTTCTCAAATACATAGGACATATACTCCCTTTGAGGTGGAGGAGTTCGTGTCGCCTCCGATCCGTTGATTCAAATGCCAGAGATTTCGGTACAAATATGATAAATGTGCAGGCTCTGTAGCCTACGCCAAAATGTGCCCAGCCCCACCATACTAGGGATTGTACCTCCCGTGTTAATATGTGTATTAACTGTGTGGGGAGGTGGGGGTGGGAGCACTCGACACGTTTCAGAGGCTGCTCCGTATATATCTCAGATATTGCGATTACGAAGATAGCCAAGAGGAATAGAACCTCGTGGACTATAGTCATTGACATATATGGCAAATCAAAGACCAATAAAAGCCAAGGGCGGACTATTATCAAGCCCTCAATCAAGGCCGCAGCCTCTGGCCGTGCTGAGTGGTCCCCACACCCTAGAACACGGACTACTCACTAGCAGTAAAACAGGATGATCCTGAGATTATATCTACATGGTCTCTAAACTTACAATCCCCGAGTTGGGACACGGATCACCCCGCCCCTCCCTCCCCACATAAAGATATTTCTGCTCCCCTTTCATTCCCACCATATACGGCTAAGCCTATATTGATGAGTGAGTGGGCCAAACTTGGAACACCCGCCATCCCACCAGTCTCCAACGGAAACTTGGATCCTAAGTCGCGGGTTAAATCCCGACCTACCTATGCCGACATAGTTGTCAAAACTATTGATAATAAGAGCCAAATTACTACAAGTAAACCTACCACTTCCCCATATCAATATTAAAAATTGGCTCTCTTAAAAATAACATGGCCCCTGTGCTAAACGGGAATACTTCTAATGTGGATCAGCGTCCCTCCCATAAATCAGACACTAATCAGACTTCATATCACGACGATATGGAGTCTGATCTAGACCATAGATGATGTCAAGTAGCTTCTGGAGTTCTAAAGCCAATAAATTCTACAGGAAACAAGAGGGGGCAGATCCACAGAGTAAATAAGCAAGTGCTACCATCCTATATTTTAATCCCACAAACCCCAGTGTTATCCTCTAGTACTTCCCCCATTTCATCCCCTATTTTAATTATAGACGAGACAATAACTGAACAATCTATCTCCTCTAATAGCCAGTCGCGGAATCAAATCGAAAACCCACCAATTTTCAATTCAGTTCAAAAATGTTTATTCCAAGATTTACATATGTAAACAGCAATGGATATTTAGAAATACATAACACTCATTATGGCAAGTAAGCGACAGAAACGATAAAGAAATAATTCATGATAGTGTGTGATAATATAAAGTTATACAAGTACTTTCATATTTATGACAAATAAGGGTAAATATATAAATAATATTACCAATACACTCATTTGTATATTATCTAAATTTGAGCACCGTTTTATAGTGCCTATAAAGTGGGAGAACAATTTCCAGATTAAGTTTTTCCCTTGAAATAGGTACCGTTTTATAGTGCCTATAAAGTGGGAGAACAACTTCCAGATTAAGTTTTTCCCTTGAAATAGGTACCGTTTTATAGTGCCTATAAAGTGGAAGAACAACTTCCAGATAGTTTTTCCCTTGAAATAGGTACCGTTTTATAGTGCCTATTAAGTGGGAGAACAACTTCCAGATTAAGTTTTTCCCTTGAAATAGGTACCGTTTTATAGTGCCTATAAAGTGGGAGAACAACCAGATTAAGTTTTTCCCTTGAAACAGGTACCGTTTTATAGTGCCTATAAAGTGGGAGAACAACTTCCAGATTAAGTTTTCCCCTTGAAATAGGTACATTTATTGTACGTTTTTTTGACATTATGATTTATAGATTTTGTTGTAAATAGACGTCAAACAAAGGGATATGATATTTTCTACAGCATCGTTAACAATATATGTATTGACCATGCGAACATACACAAATAACTCCTACATATTTACAATAATCATTTGAATTACGTCAAATCGTAAACTATAAATAAATCATACATATTTACAATATTCATTTGGAGTAATCCGTTTTGCGTTTCAATTATCCATAGTCATGAGTCGAGTATACATAAATATCATTAAGAAAGCATGCAACATGGAGTGACCTTTTCAATTACTTGCACACACCAATTTGATAGGTCATCACAAAGTTGAATTATTCATAACCGGATTAGGTGGGTAATTCAGAACATCTTTGGATAAATGAAACTGGAATTAGCAATTTAACATATTACATTTAAATTTAATTGTAGCATGGTCACAGACAATTCTCTTTGTTCAGACACAGGTGTAAATCGTTTAATTGAAAATAAGACCTGTGAGAATAACTGTGATAATAACAGTGAGAATAACAGTTAGAATAACTGAAACAGAGCTGAAATGGACATGCTACAAAACAAATAGAGTATGGTTTCATCTCGTTGGTTAATTTAAACACCTCGATGGGCTACGCCCATCTCGATGTTTAAATGAACCAACTCAATGAAACCATACTCTATCTATTACATAACGGTCATTGAAACATATGGATACCTAGATACTTATTAGTTGGATTACTTTGTTGGTCAGTATATCTTCTACATTGCTGTTATTGTTAAAATAATATGTTAGTTTACATATCAGAAAACGAGAGAAGAGCTAGTGTAACATTATAATTCAATCCTTCAGCATATACATAATTATAAAAGTGTACATACATCAATAGTTACCAATTACCAAGTATTTGTACTTAGCGACAAACATATAATATTATGGTTACTCTTGGTATGACATAATTAGTAACTTCAACACAGTCGTATTATATCTAGGTTTTTACACTTTCAAGACAATATCTATAAACTCACTTAACTTCTTAAGATTTTATTCATTATTTGTATTCATCACTTCCTCGAATTAATTATATTTGGCCGTTTAAAATAGTATGAATGTATATGTGTTTTTCTTTCTTCTTTAAAGTGTTAAAAACAAGCAGATAATGGTTTTCATCTGCTACTTCTTGAGAATACTTCTACAGAAATGAGATATGGGTCCTACAGAAATCACAGCGTCCGAACGCAATGGCATTGTAGGTCCGCACTGTACTGCAAACAAGGACTTGATAATACAATGAAAGAGACAAAAAACAACAGAAATGGTGGTAAAGACAGGGTTACCGACTTGGAACCTTATTGCCTACTGATTAGCTTGAATCGATTTTATATGCGCACAATCCTCGCTATTATCCTGTCTTCAGCGCCCCTTACAAGACAGTGTACACAAAAGTACGTCCCATCAAAAGGAATTCTCTAACAAAAAGTCCACATCCAGAGAAACTAACTAAAGAAACACATCAAAATAATAAACATCTCAGAATGTATCCAGAATCGTACTGAACAACCATAGTAGTTGCAGCTAAAGAGAAAACCAATCTACGGTACGACCAGAAAATCCGAATGACGAAAGCTCATGCACCCACCTCTCTTAGTTGGGGTTATATCCTTTTCTGACGAACTTCCTGATTAAATTTGTAAAGTGGTCAGGAAATCCGTCACACCCCTTTAACTTTTGTAGTTTACATCTCCATAAAATGAGGATTGTGATATGCCTAGTCGCAGAAGTGTTTTAAGCTTGGTGTTGTACTTTTCCAGCAGGTCCTCGTTGCGGCAGTGGAATTTAGAGAAAGATCTAAGTAGTTTGTGATAACGAAAACCCTGCTGAAGAAGTTTGCTTGTAATAACTTGATTTCGAAAATAAAAATAAAATCAAGTGAGCTATTAGTGATCGATTCTAGATTCCTGAGGTCTAAATCATCCATTTTTTCTGAATACAATTGTGTCAAGTAAGGATAACAGGACGATAATTCAATAGGATTTGTTTTTTCTAGTACGGAAAGACAGTAGTGGATAAAGATTCATGAACGGGACGTTGAATTTGGTATTACATAAGTTGCTATCTCTTGGATAAATACTAATATGTACTTATAAATCTGGTGTTAATGTCTACGTCACGTTTACCCCGCATGCGCAGACAATTTTAGAGACATTTTAAGGACGCCATTTTTATTGCAGGACGGTTGAATATCGTTGGCATTTCCATAGCGGATATTAAACTAAATGCATTAGAGCTGGAGAGTAACGGTTGTCCAAAAGTTCGCGACGAAAGGTAGGTACGTGTATATGTTGTGAGTTTGGAGATGATGTATTGGTTAAATGTATTTTTGTCTCAAGCGCTATCGAGAGCTCTCGACTCCTGTGCTGTGAGGCTGTGGTCAGTGGTCGGCTGACTGTTATTCGCGATGCAATTGAAAATGCAGGATGTGTGTGTACATTTTCGAAAATCTGGTTATACTTGTACAGTTTAGGGGAATGTTTGATGTGGTTGGGGTGTGTTTGAAGGATTATTGTACCAATGTGATGTATAAACTTGTGATCTAGGTCAACTGATGTTGTTTTTTTTTGTGGGAGTACGCATGCCCGTTTGGCGATTTTGTCAATTTAGAAAGCCGGCATTGTTTTTGGCGTGTTTGAGGAAGTATTCACGGCTGTTTGAGTTTAGGTGAAAGGTAAGTAGATGTGATATTCTGTTATTGTGACGGTTTTAAATTTAGTAATGCGAAGAAAGGTTGGGGCGCCTGTGAAGATTGTTTGTTTTGTTAGTTGTATGCGAGTGCGCATGCGTCGAGTAAGTAGGGTTTGATCTGTCACTCATGTTTGTTGTGGAAGATCTGTCACTCACGTTTGTTTTGGAAGCCATCTTGGAAGCTGCAGTGCTTTCGTGTGGTTGTATTCGAGGAAGTGTTAAAGAAGATTTCACTTGATTGCCATTGTAAGTACATGTGGATTTGGTAAGGAAAATATATATGCATTTGAGAAATGGCTGTGAAATATTTAAGCTTGCTAAGTGCATAACATTTTCGACGGGAGGGTTGTGCTAATACTCCTATGCCTATGGCTAAGTATGAGATTTATGTGTCATTGACAGTGAGATTGTGCATTGGCGAATAGGAAGGACAGGGTAACACATATTGAATTCAAGTAATGTGTTTTGAACATCCAGTGTACAAATAGATTGACAGCTTCTGCCTTGGGGATAATCGTATCTGCAGGCCTGTGCCTTTTTTGGTAGGTTTGGCGGTAGGTTTGGCAGACGTTATTGGGGAAAATTGGCGCAGGTCATACATCGTCACAGAGAATATGATGTGCATGTGGCACATAAGGTGCGATGCGCATGTTGAGAACACTTTTCCAGGGTTCGACACTAACGCTAGTCCTGTGCCCACCTGTTTTTCAGGAGGACTACCTAAACATAAAAGTTGGCTAGTCCGTCGGACTAGTAATTTTTCGAGCCCCATTATATATATTACAGGGTCAATTTCGGAAATTTCGTGATTAACCTCGTAATTAACAAAACCCTTTAAAATACACAATCAGCGCGTGTTTCACAAGTACCTTTATTAATCCCATTACCGATTGGTTTACATTTAAGTAAGCCAATCAAAGCCATCGTATTTTTCTGTTTGGTGAATAATTAAAAATCGTACTACAAACTATTGCGCAAGGGCGTGGTTATGATTAGACGAGATACTTTGAAACTGATTTCTCCTGCGATAAATCAATTTAAAAGGCGGTGTATAATTATATGATTGACATCGGCACAGTTGTAGAAATGTGTTTGGTATAAAGCGAGTTTGTTTGTGATTGTTTTATAGATTAGAGAAATCAACGGAAATGTATTTAATCCTACGATTAGTCATAGCCATCAATAACTTATCTATGTCTATGGATTAGGTAATGATTTCGTGTTTTGTTACTCAATGCAGGTATGAATGTAAAACAGGTTTGGGGTAATTGTCGAATAATATTGGGGTAATTGTCGAATAAGTACTTTTCAATAAAAATGAAATGAAGACCAGAATAATATTGCAATCGATCAACATGTGTCAAGTTGGTTTGGGCTGAAAATGCATCTAAATCTCACTTCGGTCAAAGACGTAAAGAGCTGATGCAAGTCTGCCTGGGGAGAAACCGAAAAAAATAAATACAGTTTTACGATTTCATTTGGTATCTGCAAGACGAAAAGGGTTTTTGGCACTCTTCACTTTGAAGTTTGTCTCCTGCTATACACCTGTCGTTTTTTTGTGCGATTCCTTGGATGGACCATCTAGTTCTCAGGAGGACTAATATATTTTTAAAGTCACTAGTCCTCCGGACTACCCGTTTAAAAAAGTTAGTGTCGAACCCTGATTTCATGACTGTTTGTCAAAGAAATATACCTCGGGCTTCCCTGAGGTATTGAATGTTATCAACAAGCGTTTGCCGTTAGTAAACAAGTTATGACCTGGCTTTGTGTAATTGCCTGAAGGTATGAGGTGTGTTGATGCAGTAAAGTGGGGTCACGTGCTACTGAATACACACATCTTTTGTTATGTCTGGCAGAGTATATGCTAAGTGTCAAGTGAGCAGAAGGTGATTGGGGAGTTAGTAGGGGTGTCACGATATCAGAAACCAATATCGCGATATATTGCAATATTTATTAAATTATCGCGATATATATCACGATATATTGCCTAAATCTTCTGCATGCATTTGTAAGCTATATTTCTTCTTATATGTACATTGACAAGTATAAAATAAAAACAGTACATTTAAAACATTTTATAATGCTTAAGAATGCACAGCTTTTGACTAGAACAAGAACAAGAGAAACAAAACATAACTCATGTTGCATAGTACAGTAGACACACAGCTTTTGACTAGAACAAGAACAAGAGAAACAAAAAACTCATTTTGCATAGTACAGTAGACACACACAGTCACATTAAGTGGTGTTCTTTTTAAGAAAGATTAGCTTGTCTACAAGTGATGCAGAGAGGGTAGCTCTCTGAGCAGTAACAATGTCACCGTCTGTCGAGAAAATCCTCTCAGATGGCACTGATGTTGCGGGGATACACAGTCGTCTTCTGACGAGATTTGTGAGAAGTTTCAAAATTACACGGGACAGATGGAAAGCGGTCCAGTAAATAGTTGATAATGTCCAAATAAAACAAATATACTCACCTAAGTTGCTTTAATATTTATGTTAATATTTCTGCGGTTCAATAAACCATTTGAAAGTACAAGTTTTAGATTTTTAATTGGTGTGCGTTCAATAATCGTGTATCAATCATCCCGTCTTTTAGTAGTCACGTGTTCGGGAATCCCCAGATTTAATTATCAATACTGCCAATCCCCCTCTAGGGCATGAATGAATTCATACGCGCACCTGCTTAGTTTTCCGAGTGTGCTATTTTGGGAGAGGAGAACACGACATAGCAAACGTCAAAACTTTGAAATGAATTACTTGATCAGACTATTTGTGGAAATATAAATATTAACTGACTATTGAAACTAGTATCGATAGTTCTGCAGTACAGTACAGTATGCGGAATGCCAGTATGTATACATAAAATGGCTGGACGACGCAGCTTCGTGGAGTGGTACTAGTTTTTTTTATTTCTCACTTTCAAATAAGCGTGCAAAGAGTTAAAGCCGCGGAAATACGATGGATATAAAAGAAAACTCAACACACTTCATGAATATCGTGAAATACCGGTATGAACTTTTAATATCGCGATATTTTATCGCACGGGTGAATACCGCGGTATACCGGTATATCGCGACACCCCTAGGAGTTAGTAATGAAAGTTTGGTTTATTGTTGAATTGGCTCATGAGTAAAGGAGAGCGGTATAGTGATTGATGTTTGTAAAGCATGGGGAGAATGACGGGTTTTAATTAAAAATTGATTTCAATGTCTATCATGTATTAGTAGAATGAGTATATGTGACCTGTGTTATTCGAAGTATTCGGATATAACAGGTACGTATTTTGTCGTATGCACTGCAATAGCAGCAATTGGACAGGGAACTAGAATTTGTTGTTATGCACTTCTTGTGTGTCAGACTGGAAAAATAACCCAAAGCTGAGAATGTTGGGCTGCTGTTAATGTCTATAAATGGGAGATAATTATATCAAATTTTCTCTCCTTTCAGCAGGCCTCGTAATAGTCCTTGCAGTGGTGGTGAAGCCTGTTGATTGTGTTGAAGGAAGAGGTTCCCTCCAGCGAGAAGTTGTTTACACCGTGCCACGTCACTTCGGTATGTTGCAAGTGGTTCAATTTTGTTGCTTATATATATAAATTTCAAGTGTTGATGTTGATTGCCTCTTTGTGTGCCAGGGACAGAAATTAGCAGTTGGCGGTTGCAAGTAAAAAATGGTCTGGGCGGGCAAAATGTGAATTCCATGCAGCCATGTGATAATCAAAAATATGCAATAAAAGGAAATGGAAATGGGTAATCATTGGACACAAGCATTAAATTTTGAGGCCTTTGCCGGATAGGTTTTGCTTGTGTGCTGTGAACTATGTGCTAATGGCCGAAAGGTAAAAGGAAACCCTTAACAAAATAACAACAAAGAAAGTATATTGTTGTATTTGTCTGATTTCGCAAAATAAACAGAGTTGCGACTATTGACTGCATTTAAACGTTTAATGCACTATGTAAGAACAATTACGTAATGTTCTGTTCCCTAGTAAAATGTTTCTCGGACGATTGGTAAATGGAGTTTCCACGTGTGGATTCCAATTTCTCATGTCGAAAAGAGCGGCAAATTAACAAGCCCATTGGGCTTGTGTTATTGGATATTGGGCAAGCCTGACAGGCATTTTAGCATAGTTGGGATTGTGCTAATTTCTGCCAAGGCATTTTAGCATAGTTGGGATTGTGCTAATTTCTGCCACTGCTTTGCACTTTGACTGTTAATTTAAACTTAGATATCCATGAGTACAAGTTACATACGCTGGGTGTTCCTGGATATTGGGCAAAGCTGGCAGACATTTCACCAGTCTCGAGATTGTGCTAATTTCGACGGCTGCTTTGCGCTTCAAATGTTAATTCAAACTTACATGTCCATGAGTACAAGTAACATTTGCTGGTATGTAATCAAGTTTTCAACAGAGAAGGCAGTGTTTATTTAAATTATTTTACACATGATCATAAATTCATGTTAAAAGTCGAAGGGGATATCATTTGGTTTGACTTCTGGTTCTTCGGTATTTTAAAAAGCGGTGCTTTTAGAAATCACCAATAACAAAACTGTGAAAGATGTTGATAGAAAACGTGTCGCGCATTAATTATAAAAGTGTATGTCAATATGAAATATTTCTTCCAAAAGAAGACATTGATTTACACATATCTAATATGTTTTACTGCTTTAATACAAGAATTAAGATATCTCAGTTGCCATCATTTATAAAACAAGTCAGTAACATTACAATTTATAAGTAAATACGTTGTTGAATGCAAGATTTATTTGTTTGATTTTGTATCTGTCCTGAAATAAACAGTTGCATTGATTAAAAATACCTTCAGCAGCTCTAAAGGTTTGACAAAGTTTGCTTTCACTCACTGGGAACATTTAGTTAGTATACGTATATGTAAATATTCTTTACAGTAGCCCATTGTCATAACGGGTGAATATTACTATGTTTCTTGTTTTTCAGCAGTCCGGCTTGCACGTGTGTTAAAGGTCGGTACAAATTGGTCATATGAAGTCGTTCTCTCCAGCGTAGTCTGCGTCAGCAGTGGAATTTCTGGCCTCTGCCTTCGGTATGTTTTAAGTTGTTTGGTGTTGATGGTTATATTGGTTTATATACGTTTTGCATTGTTTCTGTAACTTTGTGCATTTATGAGGCCCTTCGGTAATAAGAGCAATAAGTTTGCTCAATGTACATACTTGGAAGCAATTAGTGTGTCACGTTAGAGGTGAAACTGCTACCCATATGGACCACTTGCTCAAGTGGTACTTTGCTTTGTGCACTTCATGTGGTTACAATGTTTGCATTTATACATGGCCCTTTTTCAAACTCGCAGTACATTCTGATTACCACAATGTTGACATGGCCTTACCATCATGTACAGGGCCTTACTATATCTATCCCCATGCTTGACATACTCATCATGGCGACATCACCGTCATCATACCCAAATGTACAGGTGCGGCACACTCTGAAGGTGACGATATGAGTAAAATATTACTTGATATTTGGTAGAAACAACGTTGGCTACATACTAGGCATTTCCTTAGTTTTGTTCATGAGATGTACAGCACATACTCATCATGACTACATCATAGTAAAATATAACGTCCGCTTAAGGTCGTGTGCAGAAATGAATTTGCATAGGACATTCCAGGGGTTGTGTGTTTCAGTTCAGCTGGGTTGTTGCACACATGATATAGAACTTACATGTGTATGTCAGCGGCAGGTGTCAACGTTTGTGTGTATCCTGTGCTGAAAGTCTGCATGTGTTACATTTTGCATGATACCGCAGCCAGGCACTGCAAAGAATGCAAGCTCAAGCAGCTATCTCCAACAAACATGTTTCTGTATATGTGAAACCGAAACATTCACAGAGTTCAATGTACGCCAACGTTCATTCCCTATCCTGCTTTCATTTCAGTCTGACAGGTTCCCGCTACATTGCCTTTTACGGAAACCGGCATAGCTGTGATTCAACACATGTAAGGGACACAAGCCAACAACAAAATGTAAGTGTCAAATGTAAACACGGAGGCTGTAACATTATCTTTGGTTGTGTTGGTTGCAATTGTGTATAAGTACCTGTTGCTGTAAATGACTCCACTTGTGTCACTCACGTTTGTTTTGGAAGCCATCTTGGAAGCTGCAGTGCTTTTGTATTTGATTTTGTCTTTGTTTTAAAATAAACAGTTCCATAGATTAAAAATACCTTCATCAGCTCTAAAGGTTTTACAGAGTTTTCTTTCACACACTGGTAACATTTAGTTAGTATACATATATGTAAATATGCTTTACGGTAACCCTCTGAATAAAGTGCCACACGCTTGCTGTTTCTACGGTAGCTAACTCAACATGCAGAAAGAATGCAAGTAGTCAGTGCAGTCAATTTTGATAAGTGGGGGATATGCAGGTGTCAATGTCATGGAATAGATAGTTGCTGTCATACGTGTACACATGCATAGTTTTGGCTCGCGCAAGCCTGAGGTATTTTAGGGAAGTTTGCATACTGCGTCTTCAACTGCAGAAGTAGCATGTATATCGCAAAATATCGGGAGGCGTTTCTTGAAAGTAATGTGTTACTGGAAAAGCCTGACGTCATAGCAATCCATTTCCGTTTCGATCCGGCCATTCATCCATTTTGTTTTCTTTTGTGCAGCAAGAGTGCTCCAGTTAGAACGAAACAATTTATCGTAAGTAGAATATGTGCAAGTTTACACTCTCCACTGTCATATGTGTCAATAAAGTGAGCACACATTTTTAGTTTATGAATGTTTTGTGTTGTCACGGATTGATCTACATGGAATTAGTCTTGATTATGTTCGAAGCCTGATAATTTTGTAAACAAGCAAGCGTCGCAGATGATCTAGACTACGTATTTGTTATTCATTCTGCATGTTTAAAAATCGAGTGAACAATTGGAAGGTTGTGTGTGCATAAACATTCCCTGACGTTTCTAGTCGTCGTTTGCATATTTGGTAATTTGTAGTATCTAAACTAAAAGAAGAACAAAATAACTAGACGCAGACGTGAGAATCATTCAAACCCTGTGTATACTGAATGTGTGTAGGATATTTGTGTATGACGCATGTTTCAGGAGACTTCCAGACATATTTTTCTTGAATGTTTATCTTTCGAAACATCTTGTGCTCTTTTGTTTCCATATAATTTTGGAAACTTAACCCTGCGGTCGCCAAGTGTTAAGCATACTTGACTCGAGTCCCCGAAATCACGTGTATGATTTCCAGTGGGGTCACATCCCGGATTTCTCTAAAAAACTCCCGCAGTATCTTACTTGGGCATGGTACTGTGAATATAGGTCATCCTTCGGAGGGATGTAAAGTAGTCTGTCCAGTGTACAGGGAGAACTATACCTGTGCAATATCTCTCTGAACTTCTATGTTAAGCAGTGATACAAAACCAGGGCCCTATATGAATTATAAAGAGATTATTTAACTGCTGGGATCGATTATAGGGAAATCTTTCACAAGAGGTAGCCGTGTAGTTTTTTTCACGAACGGGCGCATTCGTGTGAGTAAAAAAAAAAGAAGCACATCTACCATCTAGTAAAGGATTACCCATAGTCGATTCCAGCAGTTAAATAATCTATTTATTACATTTCAAATTACGTTTTTGCAAACAAATATTCGCTTTATTGAACGTTATTGGCGGATGATGTTGACGTTGGCAACACTTTATTGACGTCGTGACTGAACGTCGCAACGTTAGTTATTATTGTGTTCTGAGTTAGTTATTAATATTTAGCGATAATGAATATTCTTGCACTGAGTTCAAACACCTGCGCCTCTTTTAGCCATGTTGACATACAGAGAAAGTTGAGTGCTTCGGTGATGCCGAATAATTAAAAATAGACTAGTCTGAATACAACATTTTTTTTCCTGAAGGATTTACTTTCGAGTGAAAAAAATAAACTTGATAACTAGTCACATTTAGCCAATCTCAATGGCTCGCTTATTTGAGAATAGACTGGAAACGGCGATGCATTCCACTTGATATTGGCCGTCTTCACGGTAATGGATAAAATATGATATGCTGACACAAACGGTTATTTTGCGTTATTAATTTGTTAAAAATAATTGGTACGCACCAGTAAAGTAATTTAATTGTGTATTTAGCCTAATTTAGGGAGTTTTAACTGGGAATTTATGCAAATACGTTGCTCATCTGTAGGTCTGTTCTGTGACGTTTTATGTCATAGAACTATACCAAGCCTAGTGGCATTGCCATTGTTGTGTGTACTGGTTAATGATATGGAGTTCTTTAAAGTTTTAATACACAAACTTTGTCACATTTCTGTTCTCTTGATATGGCAGGGATGATTAGTGCCATGTGTAGTTGTGCATATCATTGTTGTGTTCCAGTTGAATGACTTTTGGCGGTGTTATGCCCCATTAAAGGACATAATATCATGCTTCTCATACCGGGAAAAAGTTCAGAACTTTGTAAAAATTGTATTTAATTTAATGTAATTTTAATTTTTAAAAATTGTAAAGACTGAAATTTAAAAAAGACAGAATGAATGCATGCATATATAATGAGAAAATACAAAAATGCAGACTCTTTTCACCATTTAGTATTTTCATTAAATGCATTTCAATATGCTAACATGCAGAGAAATAAAATAAATAGAAATATATTTAAAAAATGTAAGGCTAAACTGAGGCATATACAAGTTCAACTAACACGAGTTCCAAAGAATCTAGAAAGACCGCGCTGCAAATTCAGAAATGCTACATACACCTGGTCCATTATTTTGAGTAATCGCACCTTTTGTATTGTTCCATGTTGATTGAACAATCAACCATAAAATGAACCCAATTCAGAAACTGCCGATTAAACACCGGTTCACACTTGCCATTGTTGCAGTTTACGCTACCATGTGTACAACTAATTAGTAGGCACTTAAAGGGACACATGGCAATCTTGCAGTATTTGAAATGGGTGTCACAATTTATATATCCAGTATCATTTTTAGCTCTACTGATCAGAGCTCAGCAGAGCTTATGCCGTGGTGCGGCGTCCGTCTGTCTGTCCGTAAACTTTTATTTGTAGCGACAACTCCTCTGAAACTACTGGATGGATATTCATGAAACTTTACAGAAATGTTGCCCATAAAGTCTAGTTGATCCTAGCAAAAATTCATGTTGATGTGAAATCCAAGATGGCCGCCAAAGCTAAAAATAGAGTTTTAAAATACAAGTTTGTAGCGACTACTTGTGATATTGATATGGGACTTTTTCTAAAATGATCAGCATGACATGATGTTGATCCTTGTCAAAAATCGTTTTGATTCAACGTTAAACATGGCTGCCAGCGGCCATCTTTGTTTACATAGAGTTATATAGTAAAAACTTGCAGGGCCCTCACGCTACTTTGGGGGAAGGGGCCCGCAGCCCTCAGAAGGGGGAATTTTTGTAACTGGGGGGAATTTTTACAACAAATAAAAAACTCTGTTTGATTAACACGTTTCACTTTATTAACATACATTCGTCAACCATCTGGTTCTTTTTCTGATAAAAAAACCACTTAATAACCATCAATGGCATGTTTTCATCGGAGATCCACATTAAAAGTCAACCCTTCTCTTTTTTTTATCCCGAAAAAAACCTATTGCCCTGTCCAGTTGGGCATCTGGTTGAGTCAGTGCCCGATAATAGTTAAAACGTCCTGTGCACGATAAACAGTCTAAAACCAGTCTAATAATAATCAAAACGTCTTTTTCAAACCGGTAAACACGACATCGTGAGCATATTGTCTTGAAAATCGGATTTTTTTTTTGATTTTTTTTTTACGGATTTCTGAGGGGGAAAAATATCAATTTTTGGGGAAAAAAAGATACTTTTCAGGTGGGGGACTGCCGCCGAATAACGGCGGCAGAAATGACCAAATGAGGGCCCTGACTTGTAGCGACTACTCCTCTGAAACTACTTGACGGATTGTCATGAAACTTTACAGGAATGTTGCTCTTGATGTCTAATTGATCCTAGCAAAAGTTCAGATCTGCCAGAAATTCAGGATGGCCGTCACAGCTAAAAATAGATTTTTAAAAAATAAGTTTGTAGCGACTACTTCTTGAAAACTATAAGTGATATTGATATGGGACTTTTTCTAAAATGATCAGCATGACATGATGTTGATCCTTGTGGAAAATTATTTTGATTCGACGTTAAACATGGCTGCCAGTGGCCATCTTTGGTTACATAGAGTTATATAGTAAAAACTTGTAGCGACTACTCCTCTGAAACTACTTCACGGATGTTCATGAAACTTCACAAGAATGTTGCCCTTGATGTCTAGTTGATCCTAGAAAAAATTCAGGTCGGCCGGAAATTCAAGATGGCCGCCACAGCTAAAAATAGATTTAAAATAAATAAGTTTGTAGCGACTACTTCTTCAAAACTATAAGAGATATTGATATGGGACTTTTTCTAAAATGATCAGTATGACATGATGTTGGTCCTTGTCGAAAATCGTTTTGATTTGACGTTAAACATGGCTACCAGTGGCCATCTTTGTTTACATAGCGTTATATAATGAAAACTTGTAGCGACTACTCCTCTGAAACAACTTGACGGATTTTCATGAAACTTCACAGGAATGTTGCTCTTAATGTCTAATTGATCCTAGCAAAATTTCAGGTCGGCCGGAAATTCAAGATGGCCGCCACGGTTAAAAATAGATTTTCAAAAAACAAGTCTGTAGCGACTACTTCCTGAAATCAAAATCAATCAGTAGAGCTTCAAGGTCATTGACCTCTTGTTACTTTTACCCTGGTTACATTTAAATAAATCAAATTTTAAGTATTCACTATTTCGTCTTTCTATACTATAAGTTTTAATATATTACTGGTGCAATAATATAAAAAATAATAATATGCAAAAACAAATGGCTAAATACAATTCTTACAATTAACATTAATGATAAAAACTAACAGGGCGCTGCTAGTTTTTAAAAACTCAAGATTGCCATGTGTTCCTTTAACACTTATCAGTGATCGTAAAGTTCAAAAAACACAGACGGGCTGAGTATCTCTGGCTAATTCGTAAGCAAACATTTTCAAATTTTCTGTTTTGATCAGCCATTTTGGACGCTAGAGGGCGCCACATTATTTGATGTTTTACCTGGCTCGATCACGCAGTTAAATCTGTGAATAATGTCACAACTTTATATGACAGATAATGTTGAGCGCGGGGACACAAACAAGTTGATTGACAGCAAGAGGCGTAACAGTGGGCGGAGCCTTATTGCATCGACAATTTGGTTTTCAATAAACGCTGGTTTTCAATAAACGCTGACATAATTAGTTTATCGATCTAAATTGATTGTCACTAATTAGCTAAAACACTCAGCGGGATAGTGGCTTATAAACAGTGAAAGTCTTTGTGAATTAGAATTCGGGATTTTCCGAGATCTTTTAGACAAAATCGGTCGCAAATTTGGATTCGCCAGACCACCGATGTCTGGCGAATTTGTTGTGTTTTTTTACGGTTTTCATTTGCCAGTTCAGGTTACTTTTCGGCTATGGCGATTTGGCGAATGGCCTAGTAAGCCCATAAAAATTAACCATTGGTATTCGTGAACAATCGTAAAGATGTGTTAATGCTCTGATCAATGAAATGTGAACCCCAAATTGTACTTTTGCTTTAATACTTGTCCAGACCGTATTTTCAATACTACAACACTAAGTCTAGCAAACTTGGTATTTAGATACATCTTGGGATAGCGATGTGTCGCGTACCAGAATAATGTAATTGTGACCTTGACATGTGACATCTGTCATAGAAAATGCTTGTCCGGACCATATTTTCAATACAATAACACTTAGAAATACCAAACTTGGTATGTTGATACGTCTTGGGATAGCGGTGTGTCGCATACCAAAATAAGGTCACTGTGACCTCTGTCATACCCCAAACATTGTGAGAAGCATCAGTATGAAGTGGAACTGCGCATATACATGAAGTCATGGGTTATGCGTTTGCAAGGGTATTAATAACCTTCTGTGATAGTTATGGCTTCCCCACACAAAGTCTGGAGGGGAGCCATATTGATTTTGTGCTGTCTGTGTCACAAATGATGTCCAATCAATAACTAGAGAATGGTTGGACCTATGGTCCTCAAATTTAGAGGGATGGTTGATCATGACTATTAGATGACCCCTATTGATTTTGGGGTCACTAGGTCAATGGTCAAGGTCGCGGTGACATAGACTATCAAAACGATTCGAATCAATAACTAGTGAATGCTTTGACCTAGTGTCTTCAAACTTGGAAGGATGGTTGGTCATGACAGTAGATGACCCCTATTGATTTTGGGGTCACTTGGTCAAAGGTCAAGGTCGCGGTGACTGACTATCAAAACTCTATCCGATCAATAACTACAGAATGGTTGGACCTAGGGTCCTCAAACTTGGAAGGATGGTTGGTCATGACCAGTAGATGACCCCTATTGATTTTTCAGTCACTAGGTCAAAGGTCAAGGTCGCAGTGACATTGACTATCAAAACGATATCCGATCAATAACTACACAATGGTTAGACGTAGGGTCCTCAAACTTGGAAGGATGGTTGGTCATGACCAGTAGATGACCCCTATTGATTTTGGGGTCACTTGGTCAAAGGTCAAGGTCGCGGTGACTGACTATCAAAACTCTATCCGATCAATAACTACACAATGGTTGGACCTAGGGTCCTCAAACTTGGAAGGATGGTTGGTCATGACCAGTAGATGACCCCTATTGATTTTGCAGTCACTAGGTCAAGGTCGCAGTGACATTGACTATCAAAACGATATCCGATCAATAACTACACAATGGTTAGACCTAGGGTCCTCAAACTTGGAAGGATGGTTGGTCATAACCAGTAGATGACCCCTATTGATTTTGGGGTCACTAGGTAAAGGTCAAGATCGTGGTGACATTGACTATCAAATCGATGTTCACTAGGTCAAGGTTGCGGTGACATCGACTATCAAACGATGTCCGATCAATAACTAGAGAATGGTTGGACCTAGTGTCTTCAAACTTAAAAGGATGGTTGGTCATGACAGTAGATGACCCCTATTGATTTTGGGGTCACTTGGTCAAAGGTCAAGGTCGCGGTGACTGACTATCAAAACTCTATCCGATCAATAACTACAGAATGGTTAGACCTAGGGTCCTCAAACTTGGAAGGATGGTTGGTCATGACCAGTAGATGACCCCTATTGATTTTGCAGTCACTAGGTCAAAGGTCAAGGTCGCAGTGACATTGACTATCAAAACGATATCCGATCAATAACTACACAATGGTTAGACGTAGGGTCCTCAAACTTGGAAGGATGGTTGGTCATGACCAGTAGATGACCCCTATTGATTTTGGGGTCACTTGGTCAAAGGTCAAGGTCGCGGTGACTGACTATCAAAACTCTATCCGATCAATAACTACACAATGGTTGGACCTAGGGTCCTCAAACTTGGAAGGATGGTTGGTCATGACCAGTAGATGACCCCTATTGATTTTGCAGTCACTAGGTCAAGGTCGCAGTGACATTGACTATCAAAACGATATCCGATCAATAACTACACAATGGTTAGACCTAGGGTCCTCAAACTTGGAAGGATGGTTGGTCATAACCAGTAGATGACCCCTATTGATTTTGGGGTCACTAGGTAAAGGTCAAGATCGTGGTGACATTGACTATCAAATCGATGTTCACTAGGTCAAGGTTGCGGTGACATCGACTATCAAACGATGTTCGATCAATAACTAGAGAATGGTTGGACCTAGGGTTCTCAAACTTGTAAGGATGGTTGGTAATGACCACAGGATGACCCCTATTGATTTTGGTGTCACTAGGTTAAAGGTCAAGGTAGCGATGACATTGACTATCAAAACGATGTCCGATCAATAACTACAGAATGGTTGGACCTAGGGTCCTCAATCTTGGAAGGATGGTTGGTCATGACCAGAACATGACCCCTATTGATATCAAAACGATCCCCAATCAATAACAAAACAATGTCCAATCAATAACTAGAGAATGGTTGGACCTAGGGTCCTCAAACTTGGAAGGATGGTTGACCAATAAATATTACTGACTGGGCTCTTCATTGGACCAAAAAATGTTTAGCCATTTTGGCTAAACCACCTCAGTTTTCTTTAGCCAATGGAATTTTTGTTTAGCCATTTTTGGCTAAGCCTTTTTAGCCATTTTAGCAGAATTTAATACAATTTCCGATTAAATATTTGTATAATTTTCTTATCATTAATATATATGTATATATATTAAACCAAGTTGAATGATATTAATTCTTTGACAGTTTCTAACAGTTAGATGGTTACATGAACATGGTTAAAACTTGATTTTAATATGTTGCCTCTATTATCACCAATGCCTCTATTATTTGTCACAGTTGGGGACATGTTCCAATGATGAATGTTGTAAGAAAACATAATTTTAAGCATACATGCAGGTTCATTTTTATGACCTTTTTAAGTGTTGGTGCGTCGTGAAACCCTTCAATCAATTAAGCAATCAATCAAGAAAGCAACCAAGCATGTACCCATGATGGAAAAGACAGATGACACAGTTATCGTTCTGTTTTGTGTGGCCACGCATACAACTCGAAAGAAATGGCTTGCTTTCAATGCGCGAAAACAGATGACACTGTATTGTTTACATGTTGTTTACATGTACGTATCATGGGCTACTTTCAGTTTTGAATAACGGAGTTACAAAGTCATTATTTCAGTTAAAAGGGTGTAAATCTTTGTATGAGAAAGGTTAATTATTACCATTTTGATAATACGTCTTCGTTTCGATTTGTTGTTGTTATTGAAAAATGCGACTTTTTTTTCGACAAGCTCTTGTTGGGTTTAAAATTTTCCTCCAGTGTAGGCACACCAAGTGAGTTGCAGTTAGACGTCGCTATGTAAAATAAGCCGTGTGTAATATAAAGCGCAATTGTCGTAACACAGTCTATAGATTTTAGCTCTTCTGTAAACACCGAGAACCCGTCAAGGATTTTTCAGGAAAACATGGCCGCGCCCACGAACCAGCTCCACGAACTTGTTCCTTCCGCTACTTTCGCCGATTTCGCCAATACCAGCCGTCAGTTTACATGGGTTAAAATGACTTTAGCCAAATTGGCGAAAGCACTTGACAAAATTTTCGCCATTTGCAATTTGATTTCGCCTATGGCGACTGGCGAAGACAAATGAAGAGCCCAGACTGATTCAGGTTGTAGATACAGTCACAGGGATATTGAATATCAAAACGATCTCAGATCAATGAGAACGGTTGGACCTAGAGTCGTCAATTATGTCTGTTCGGGCGAGTGGGGGAGCCATACGTTTTTGTCCCATGGACAATAACAATTTCCAGTTTTAGTTTGACATTCTTTTGATCTACATCTTTATTAATTTCACTTAGTTTTGTACACTCGTTTTGTGATGTCTGGGCGATCTCTGTAGTGTAAGGAAACACACTTTTCTTTCGAGAAAAGAGATTCAAGTTCAAGTCTTGGCAGGGACCTGACACACTGAGTTGTACATACAATTATTTTTTTCCACATCAGTAATGTTGTTTTTGTATATTAAACATATTTTTCAACAAAATACCTATTTACATTTGTCACTTTCCGCCAAATCTACAACATCTCATGCACCCCACTTAAAGGGATGCACAGCAATCTTCATTTCAGATTTTGTAGTGTCCCTTCACTTCTTCAGTTCCCTACCAATTATTCAATCATGACCGTTAAATCTAGGTAGTAATACTCATCCTTATGGCAGGTTGTCACACGGTTATTTTCTGTAAATCACCTCAGCAACGACTAATCCAGTGCCCTTCAATTAATAAATTATTGCTCCCCACAACAAAGTGTGGTCGGGGCGCCATCTTCATTTTGACCCCTATTGATTTTGGTGTCACCAGGTCAAAGGTCACATCCGGGCTAACATTGACTATCCAAACGGTGTCCGATCAATAACTACAGAATGGTTGGCAGAAGGGTACCCAAACATAGACGGATGGTTGCTCAGACCAGTTGATGGCCCCTATTGATTTTGGGGTCACTAGGTCAAAGGTCAAGGTCGTGTCGACATTAACTATCGAAACGATGTCCGATCAATAACTACAGAATGGTTGGACCTAGGGCCCCCAAACTTGGAAGAACGCTTTACCATTACAACTAGATGACACCTATTCATTTTGGGGTCCATACATCAAAGTTCAAGGTCGCGGTCACATTCGCTATCTAAAGATGTCCGACCAATAACTACACAACGGTTGGTCCTACGGTCCTCAACCTTGAAAGGATGGTTGGTCATGACTAGTAGATAACCTGTTCTTAGCTCCACTGATCAGAGATCAGCAGAGAGATCATCAGAGCTTATGCCGTGGTGCGGTGTCCGTCTGTCTGTATGTAACCTTTTATTTGTAGCGACTACCACGTCTAAAAATAGATTATTAAAAAATTAAGTTTGTAGCGACTACTTCTTGAAAACTATAAGAGATATTGATATGGGACTTCTTTTAAAATTATTAGCATGACATGATGGTTATCCGAGTAGAACATTATTTTGATTCGACTTATAACATGGCTGCCAGTGTTGCTCTTGATGTCTAATTGATCTTAGGAAAATTTCAGGTCAGCCGGAAATTCAAGATGGCCACCATGGCTAAAAATAGATTTTCAAAATACAAGTTTGTAGCGACTACTTCTTGAAAACTATAAGTGATATTGATATGGGACTTTTTCTGAAAATGATACAGCATGACATGATGTTGGTCCTTGTCAAAAATCGTTCTAATTCGATGTTAAACATAGCTGTCAGTGGCCATCTTTGTTTACATAGATTTATATAATGAAAACTTGTATCCACTACTCCTCTGAAACTACTAAACGGACTTTCATGAAACTTCACAGGAATGTTGCTCTTCATGTCTAATTGATCCTAGCAAAATTCAAGATGGCTGCCACAGTTAAAAATAGATTTAAAAAACATAAGTCTGTAGTGACTACTTCTTGAAAACTATAAGTGATATTGATATGTGACTTTTTCTAAAATGATCAGCATGACATGATGGTTATTCGAGTCGAACATTATTTTGATACGACGTTAAACATGGCTGCCAGAGGCCATCTTCGTTTACATAGCGTTATATAATGAAAACTTGTAGCGACTACTCCTCTGAAACTACTTGATGGATTTTCAGGAAACTTCACATGAATGTTGCTCTTCATGTCTAAATGATCTTAGCAAAATTTCAGGTCAACCTGGCCACCATGGCTAAAAATACATTTTTAAAAAATAAGTTTGTAGCGACTACTTCTTGAAAACTATAAGAGATATTGATATGGGACTTTTTCTAAAATGATCAGCATGGCATGATGGTTATAGGAGTCGAATATCATTTTGATTCAATGTTAAACATGGCTGTCAGCGGCCATCTTTGTTTACATAGAGTTATATAATGAAAACTTCTAGCGACTACTCCTCTGAAACTACTTGACGGATTTTCATGAAACTTCACAGGAAAGCTGCTCTTGATGTCTAATTGATCCAAGCAAAATTTCAGGTCGGCCAGAAATTCAAGATGGCCACTACGGCTAAAAATAGATTTTCAAAAAGCAAGTTTGTATCGACTACTTCCTGAAATCAAAATCAATCAGTAGAGCTTCACGGTCATTGACCTCTTTTTATTTTCCGGTCACTAGGTCGAAGGTCAAGGTTGCGGTGCCCTTCACTATCAATACGATGTCCTATCAACAACTACAAACTTGATGGATCTAGGTCCTCCAACTTGAAAGGATGAATGGTTGCTCATGACCAGTACATGACCCTTATCCTTATTCATTTAAAGGTCAAGGTGCCGGTGACCTTCACTATCAAAACGATCCCTGATCCAGAACATCTACATGCAGTCCGTACTTCCCATGGTATAATATATGTGTTATACCTTTTCTTGTGCTTGTCCTAATCATTAAGGCGATCGAGAGCTTTCCAAAACATTTTTGGATTCCTTTCATGAAGAGAGTCTAATTATTAAACCATTAATTGGAAGAAATTATGCTTTGATTGTTTCAAAACTTTCTTGTACTCTTTCTTTAGCCTAAACAACGCATTTATCAAATAGGAATTGTTTGAGTCACGCTGCAATTTTTTGCCCTAATTTCTAAGTTCCCTTTTCATATAAAAACAATTGTAATAAAACCATTTCTTTTAAATCTCGTTTTCTTTCTTGATTTGAAACATTTAAATCTTGTGGACTTTAAGGCCGATTGGTGAATAATATTACTAAATGACTCAGTTAACGCACCAATAACAATGTAAACTATATGGTAGCTGAGTGCATCTATCGCGTTTACTGGCATTTACAATTGCTTTTGCCTGTTAATATCATTTGTTTGCTTATTAAACGATACAACAGACGTTAATTTTGGTCAAATACGTGTTTAAAACCATTAAATGGGAGATTTTTCTTACTACTATAGAAGTGTCAAATGTGATGATTTTCGCACATTTTCATTATTTTTGCACACTGTTTGAAGTTAGGAACAGGTCGCAAAAGATAT
Organism: Cyrtodaria siliqua; assembly: GCA_037043455.1. Classification (NCBI taxonomy): domain Eukaryota; kingdom Metazoa; phylum Mollusca; class Bivalvia; order Adapedonta; family Hiatellidae; genus Cyrtodaria; species Cyrtodaria siliqua. The sequence continues at coordinate 12,818 of JAWPHD010014215.1, read as the reverse complement.
TTAATACATCGACTATCACTCTACTATTAGTTTGCAGAGAGAGAGAGAGAGAGAGAGAGAGAGAGAGAGAGGGAGAGAGCGCTCTTAATATTTGTCACATCTTTAATTGTTATCTTTCCCATTCAACTCTGACAAAAGAGGGGGACTTCTTCTCCATGTCTAAATTAATGCATATAGGCCTGCCCTAGCTATGAATTAATTTAGGATGATGAAGTTTCCATTTGACACTTTATTTTATAATGTTGTGAGAAATTCCTATACAGTATATCAATCACAAACAACTGTTTAAAACGTCTTCTTTCAGTCTGCAACACAGCATTAATGATACAGTTTAGTACATTAAATCTATATTAAAGTGGCTTGATAAGGGTAACTGTGGGCCACATTTAAGCGTTCAACCACACACAGCTATATTGAGACAGTGACAATGAAAGGTGCCGGATCTTGGGGATACTTTATATATATATATATACTATATACTTTATATATCGGGATACTATATAAATATATACGATATATATATCTATTTATTTATGTAGGAACATAGCATTTTATACCCAGAACAGACTTGATTTTTATATTGTTCTGGTAAATTGGAAAGAAAAGCTAGGTTTCACCAGAAAAAAATAGGTAGGGTCGGGCTGCCCCTAAAAACACATATCTTTTTGCAAGGCCTAAGTTGAACGCTCATATAAAACTAATAAGAATTGAACAAAGCAGGGTTTGTTCACCCACACCCACCCACCTACTCTAACAACATGGCTGAAAGGTTTTCATTAAACTCGTCTTAACATATTTATCAATTTAATATTTAATAAAATTGTCTCACTGACAAACGTCAGATTATATTGAGAGATAGAGAGAGATAGAGAGAGAATGGGGTGGAGAGAGAGGGAGGAGAGGGTTGTCGACAAAACGAACGTACATTACGATTGGTGCGATGGTCGATGGTGTGATGCGATTGTCGATGGTAAGATGCGATGGTAAGATGCGATGGTCGATGGTAAGATGCGATGGTCGATGGTCCATCGCATCTTACCATCGACACACTTCTTAGCCTCTAACTGACTAAGTGTTTGCCCTACTTTTCCCCCGCGCTTCTACGAATCCACGCCTCTTAACACGTTCGCGCTTCTATTAAATCCGGCCCCTTGTGCCCAAACAAGTGCGTGCCATTAAGTAAGCGATTACTTAATGATTAAATGGTTAAAATTGGTGATCGTAGGAATTTACATGAATAAGTTCGTCATTTTTTTAAAACTCCTCACCGTCTGATTAGAGGGAAAAGTAGGGCAAACACTAAATCCGCTTCCTTGTGTCCAAACAAGCGCGTGCTATTTAGTTAGAGATTACTTAATGATTAAATGGTTAATATTGGTGATCTTTAGAAATTTACATGAATAAGTTCGCCATTTTTTTTTAAATTCCTCACCGTCTGATTGGAGGAAAAAGTAGGGCAAACACTAAGAACTTCTCTGCGACAAGGACTATCACAACCTGACTTCTTTGGTGACATAATTTACAAACTTCGTAAGATCCATGGTCATGATCACTTTCATACTATCTTTGTTAAACTTGTTAAAAGGTTTATCAAAAGAGGTTATGACCCTGTCATTTTGCAACGCACTGCATGCTTGGTGGTGGACCCATTTACAGTTCACTCGCCACTATGCTTTCCTCTTTGATTGTGCGATGACCGGACAGGCTGTGGACCCTATGATGACGTCTACCTAAAGTCCAAAAGGACGGTGACGTTTGATGTTTGTCTGCAGTCTTGTCATGCCCTCAATGGTTTGTTCTCTTGTTGCTCTGGCTTTTTCCAAGTCAATGAGTACCGTCTTTGTGGCTTTCTAGGTTTTTTGTTTGTATTTATATATACACGAGCATATTTGTGTTTTACTTATATTGCCTATTAATGCTGCCTTGTTGATTAGAGAATAGTTCATGGCGGAGATTTCTTTATTTACACTGTCCCGTTTTATTGGGTTTACAAGAGGGTAAGTGTAAGGTTTGGGGCACCCTAGAACCGGGTTTAAATCCCCCAGCGGACTTTTTTGTCACTGACCGTTTCAAGGTCTACTGTCAACCCTTTTGTGTTGGTGATGTCTTATTTGGCCTTTTATTCATCTTTAAATTTGTTCTTTGTTTCTGTGTGTGTTTGTGGTTGACTGTCGTCCTTGAATGCTGCTTTTCCTGTTCGATTTTTATATCTATATTATATGATCGTCCTTGAATGCTGCTCTTCCTGTTCGATTTTTATATCTATATTATATTATCTGACGATTTCAATTAAAATATGAATCTCTAACTTCATAGTGGAAGGTGTACAAGCGTGTTTCTCTTTTTGCATCAAAAATGTATCATAGGCGTTTCAACAATACGCAGTGTGCCTTGGTTAAACATGATACATGGTGTGGTAAAACTTGCTTATTAGGATACATAACCGTACAGAATTTAATTACATTGCCTGCATGTTGTCAAACATAGTGGTCACGAAGATTAATTATGATTGTACAGTAAAATTACATTTAAACCCATATTATGGTATTGTGACGTTCATGTAGTGCAGTGTGGCGGTGGTCTATAAACTTTGAAAGTTAAAGGGATCTGGCGGGTTTCCTGACCACTTTACAAATTTAATCAAGAAGTTCGTCAGGAAAGGATACGACCCTTTAGTATTACAACGCATGTTTAGTGATTTACCCCTTTACAGTCAGTCACTACGCTTCCCGTTTCCCTTGTGCGATGATTGGACAACCTCTTGGGACTCTATGATTGCACCTACTGAAACCCCGACCAAGGGAGGTAGGTGCATGAGCTTTCGTCCCTCGGGTTTTCTAGTCGTACCCTAGATTTTTTTTCTCTTTGACTGCAACTGCCGTGGTTGTTCAGTACAATTCTGGATACATACTGAGATGCTTTTTTATTTGATTTTTATATAACTTTACAACAACATATTAGTGTGTCTTTTGTTTGCTTCTGTGGATTTGGACTTTATTGATAGAGAATTCCTTTTAATGAGATGTTATTTTGTTTACACTGTCTTGTCTATTTGGGCGCTGAAGACAGGATAATAGCAAATATTGTGTTCACATAAAATAGATTCAAGCTAACCTGTAGGCCTTATTGTCTACTGACCGTTCCAAGGCGGTAACCCTGTCTTCACCACCCTTTCTGTTGTATTTTGTCTTTTTCCATTGAATAATTAATTAAATATTGCTTCTTGTTTGTAGTACAGTGTGGACCTACGATGCCATTGCGTTTGGACGCTGTGGTTTCAAATGGACCCAATATCTCATTTTTGCCGTGCTACGAATCAGTAGTGTTATTTGTACAGGTCATTTTGGAGCAACGAGCCCAATATAGGTGGTTTTGAAGTAGAATACCACCGAAGCCGGTGCTAGGGAGCGTGAGAGATGTTGCTTCTGACATTAGGAGTAATTGCTACTTCATGCTCTTCGCTGGGTTTGTTCAACACGGTTGCTTCCAAAAGATCTCCCTTATCAGTATTCATTGACATTAGTATACCAACATCGTCTTAAACTACAAAATGGATTCGTTTAAAGTGACGTTTGAACACTAAGGATAGCCCTGGCTTTTACGGTACTGTCCTAAATGTTTTAAGCGACTTACAGTATTTTAAGCGACAAACAGCCTTGTTAATATTCATATAAGTGTACCACAAAAAATCAAATTATCACTGTTACATGGTGGACAAAATCGCGTCTACGGACTAGACAAAAGGAAATCGACCTACGAAGGCTTTATTCGAAGAAGTTTTCTGTCTTGGGATACAAATACAACAAGGTGAAACCTCCAGCGACCTATTTACCACTGACCGTTTAATGCGGTGCCACAATTGTCAACTGTTACTTTGCTTGTACTTATTCTTCTAATTGTTGTTTTAATTACGTGCCCTCGATGGTTTATTATCTTCTTGCCCGGCTTCTGCCGAGTCATTGTGTACCTTCTTTGTAGCTTTCTAGGCTATTATTTTTTTGTATTTATATACACACGAGCATATTTGTGTTTTACTTATATTGCCTATTAATGCTGCCTTGTTGGTTTGAGAATAGTTCATGGCGGGGATTTCTTTATTTACACTGTCCCGTTTTATTGGGATGACAGTATGGTAAGTGTGAGGTTTGGTGCACCCTAGATCCTGGTTTAAACCCCAAGCGGCTTTTTTTACCACTGACCGTTCCAAGGCGGTAGCCTTATTTTCAACTCTGATTGTGTTTGTGACGTCATCTGCCTTGATTCCTTATTAACATTGCCATTCATGTTTGTCTTTTTGCGTGTTTTGGGTTTTACTGTGTTCTGTGAAAGCTGCATTTCCTGCCTTTTATACTTATTTTCCCCATAGAAACTGGTAGATGGAATGGAACAGCGGAAAACGAAAGTATATGTCACTTATGTAACGCAAATAAAATAGGAAATGAACAACACTTCTTAATAGAATGCAGTTACTTCTCGAACAATTGGCAACACCTTCATTCCCTGATTAGACAAACGAACCCCGATAATGATGTTAAATTCCTTCTAACTTTATCGACATCTGAAAATCTTTTGAAATTAAGTAATTTTGCTACTTACATGTTTAAGAATTTTCCACGTGAAACACTCCGCTGATTTATGCAACTAATTGATAAGTATTTCAAACACACTCCATACATAGTCTCAATCAGGATAACGGCCTTTAGTTGGTATGTAAGTTTACTAGTTTATTATGCCAAATCATTACTAGTCTTCATATATTGTTCATTGCTAGACTTATTGAAACCTCGTGTATAAAGATTATTTGTTTTGCTTTTTTAAATCCCTTATGCTCTACAATGTGGCATATATATATTAGCTAAATATATCGGTAGGAACATAGTTTACAAATATAGCATCTGTTTCCCCCAACAATGAAATGTACTAAATGAACAATTGTCTTGTCTTTGGTCACACACTATAATATATTTGTGATTTTGTTACATTTCCTCTTACTGCATATATGTATGCCTGAGATGTAAATAAAGTTATGTTCTGTTCTGTTCTGTTCTATACTTATTTTGGTTGCCTGGCCTCGCGAATGCTACTTTTCTTGTTCGCCTTTTATACCTAATGTTAGTGTTATTTTATCACTACAGCAGCATTTGTAAGAACGCAGTTTATGGAATAACCTTGCAAACATTTTAATTTTACACATTTTGCCTGAGGAATTTCGATTCACCGCTATTGGAAAAATAATTGATAATTGTAACAGTTTTAATAAAATCAATCTAGCGATGTCGCTGAAAGTTCAAAAAGCTAATTAGGCTACAATAATCGAATCTTTTATCTGAAAAAGGACTAACAAGATAATTAACAGTTGCGTTGTAGGCTATCTAAAAATCTGTAAACAATTATACCATGCTAATTAAAGAAATAGTGAATATTCACTTGGACTGGCATACGGCTATTTCTATCCGTTATATACGATCTACCTCTTAGAACCAGGGTTTTTAGAATATATTCATTTCAAGTCCCACCTACATTGATGATATAATATCAATTTAGGATAATTATTACGCGTTATATAAAACACACCACAAGGTTTTAAGATAATGCAGTTCAGAATAAATTGTCTGTTTTCCGGAAACTTTCAATTTTAATCAATAAACTGCATGCATAGCAAGATGTAATACTCTGTCTATGATACTCTGAAGACATTCCCACTCATCATAGGCTTAATTTTAGTATCACTCCTGTTATAATAAATACACAGCTAGACATCGAAATGGACTCCCATCCAGCATCACTCACTTCCCGCCACAATTGGACATTGGACTGCAATTTCAGGATCATTCTCCGCTCGCCGTCATAATTAGACATCGGTAAGCACTCCTACACCAGTCACTGTGACCGAGTTTTAAACCTACTAAACTCGTGTTACTTCCAAGTTAGTTCAGCATTTGAACGTTGTTACAGTTGACATCTCCGACTGACTGTACAACTAGTGTTGAGGAAGGCACGAACGATAACTCTACGTCACGTGAGTGACGGGACTACTTCTGATTAATCCCTCTCGCACGTTAGCGCGTGTAATGCAAGACTTCAGACGTACCAACTGTAATTGTGTCATATATTCTCGTGATTAATAACTTAAAAGCATTTATTGTTTGCATAAACCATAATTTCTACAAAAGCCGATGAACAACTTTAGAACGATAATCAAGCTAAATAAGTATAAAAGTTGAACAGGAAATGCAGCTATCACAGAACACAGTAAACCCCAGAACACGCAAAAAGACAAACATAAATAGCAATGTTAATAAGGAATAAAGGCATATGACGTCACAAACACAAAAAGGGTTGACAATAGGGCTACCGCCTTGGAACGGTCAGTGGCGAAAAAGGCTGCTGGGGTGGGTGTGGGAGGGGTGTGTGTGTGTGTGTGTGGGTGTGTGTGTGTGTGGGTGGGGGGGGGGGGGGGGGGTGTTAAACCAGGTTCTATGGTGCACCAAACCTCACACTTACCCTACTGTCATCCCAATAAAACGTGAGTGTAAATAAAGAAATACCCGCAATTAACTATTTTCTAACCAAAAGGCAGCGTTTGTAGGCAATATAAGTAAAACACAAAGATGCTCGTGTATATATAAATACAAAAAAACAATAGATAGAAAGCCACAAAGAAGGTACACAATGACTTGGAAGAAGCCAGAGCAACAAGAGAATAAACCATTGAGGGAACGGCAAGACAAGATTGCAGACAACGTCACCGTCCTTTGGCGAATTGTAAATGGGTCCGCCACCAAGCATGCAGTGCGTTGCAAAATGATAGTGTCATAACCTCTTTCGATACAAAGTTTAACAAGTTTAACAAAGATAGTATGAAAGTGATCACGACCAAGGATCTTACGAAGTTGTAAATCACGTCACCATAGAAGACAGTTGTGATATTCTTGGTCACAGAAGAGTTCTTTAAATTACTTTTATATTTGGAAAGAATATCAGGGTTACGATAATAACATTTTGCAAAGGCTTTACGAAGTTTATTGTAACGGTAGCCCTGATGGAGATCCTTTTAGTTATACAAAGATTACGAATATTAAACTCCTCAACTCGAGTACAAGTTCTAGAAAAACGAATCAGTTTTAAGACACAGAGACCCCATCAGAATTTGCTCGGGGAACATCCCCATCTAAATGCGTATAATTAACAATATCAAAATTAAAATCATCTCTCTTGTCATAGATTTTGCTAATTATTTCACCATTTTCAATAGAGAGATGTAAATCAAGAAAAGAAACGTTAGTATCAGAAATATTAGCTTTGCTAAGTTGAAGTTCTGAAGGATATATATTATTAACCATATTAGAAAAGAAAGGGTTGTCAATGTTCAATATGTCATCCAGATACCGAGAGGTGACATTAAAGGCTTCAATAACATCTGCCTGGGTATCTGGTGAAAGACTCAACATGAAATCTCTTTCTTAGCAATATAAAAACAAATCTGCGACAAGGGGTGCACAGTTCGTACCCATAAGGATACCAACAATTTGTCTATAAACGGTAGTCCCATACCTGACGACAATAGTATCTAATAGAAAAATAAGTGATTCACAAACTTCATGGCAAGTCCACATAATGTAATTGTCCAAACTGCTGCTGTTAGTTAAAAAAACGCTTTAATATTGTTACAGGCTAAACATGTAGTATTTTCCCTAGCAAAAGTTTTTTGAATGAGAGCACTAAGCTTGTCTTTGATAAGGTTGCGTGGTAAAGTTGTATATAATGTAGAAAAAGCATAAGTACTTATAGATGAAGCCTGACGTTTATTGAAAATGTTATCAAGAATGTCGCCTGACATTTTAATAGACCAAAATAAATTAATCCCAACATTTTCATAAGCTTTAGTGCACTATTGTTTAACGTGATATTTAACGGCACTAAGACAAGATGTTAATACACATGTTAATATGTTGTTGTTTTGTTGTTGTTTTTCTTTCTCTCTTTCTTTTTCTGATGTTTTTTTTCCCTCTGTATTAGTTATGCTATATACTATTCGAAATTATTTGTTTAAAATAGTAGGTGTAAGTGCTCTTTTGTAGCTTTTACTCCATGATAGTATTATACATGCTCTTCTCAATGTAATGTAACCGCCTCATTGTAATAGGCGATGAACATTGTATGAAGTTTTTGCTGAATAAAAGAATTGAATTGAATTGTTAAAAATTTGGAGATATTTGTAGTGGTGCAAGAACTAAAATTGGAAATAAAACGGGCTTTATATGGTTGTTTGTGTAATTTGGAAATCCAGTACATCGTTGGACGTCTGTTTTGCTTTTCGTCTATTCCAGCCTTGAACATCTTGCATTGAGTGATATGCGTCGAAACAACATTATCTTCAGTAGATTGCATTGGAGTATACGAATTAGAACTCCCGAGTTCCTGAGATAAAACATTGACGTAATGGAGGCGTCAAACAATAATTATATTTTTAGCGGCTTTATAAGCAGGAACTAAAACAAACTTATTATGAAATTCCTGGATTCCCGTTTTCCTTTTTAATGATTATTGTGGATGATAGCTTCGACCCAAATAGACAAAATATGCATATGTCTTAGAGTTGCACTCTGGAGGTCTATCAAAATTATAAATAGTGAAGTAAAAATCTTTCTCAGAGTATAAAGATACCAATTTTTAAGATTAAATTTTGAAACGGATACGTATGTCATATTAATATGCATATACATGTATATGCAAGATTTTAAAAGAATCACACATAAATACCTTTAAATTGGTTAAACATCTAGGATATAAAAAAAACGTCTATCACCTACCAAACAAAGTCAGTCTACTTAGATGATGCTTTAGCAAAATTATGAATAAGTTGTTTTATCGGAAAGAATTTATAAAGCTTAATACTTGGATACACATTTAATCTGTCGGAATTTTGTTATTTTATTTACAGTGTTATATTTTGTCCGGTCATATTAGGTCGATCTTGTACATGTATTGTATATAAAAAATGAATATGCTGGATATTCATAGTCTCTTGTAATTTAATTGTTGAATCCTGGTATTTGTGCATTTTAAATGTGTTCAACCACAAACATAATGATTTTATTCACAGATTGGTATGTACAGGGCTTTATATGAATTAATTATCAGCCCAGATATATATAAGGATTTATCCATTATTTTTTATGCCTATGTGTTTTAATGACGAGATTTAAAGAAACAATTCAACTGCAATATACAAGTGACCGAAAATGTAACAAAGTGGCCGAAAATGTAACACTACCACATTAAAAACAGTCAACTTTAAAAACACTATAAAAAGCAAGTGAAATATCAATTTCCTGTATAAGACGCCGCGGCCGATTTGGACTAATACATTGGTGGACTGTGGTGTACACACCGATTAGATGCCATCAGCTGACCACACGCAGTCGCGTATTGGGTACACGTGTTGGTATTTTTGTTAATAATTGGGTACTAATAAAATGTATGACTTTTATTTTTGAAAAAGCCGGCACTTTTTACAGAAAAGCCGTTAATCTAATCAAAAAGCCGGTAATTACCGGCGCAAAGCCTGAGAAATGGCAGGCCTGCATCCTACATTGATAAAAATAAGGTATAATCATTGTGATATGATGGTTTCAACAAACGGTCCCGGAAAGTTAGTGTTAAATTTACACGTCAATATTTTGCTTGCCATTTGTTTGAATTGTTCGAAGATTATGAGCCAAAATCGTTCTATTATTTAGTGGCCCCGGAAAGTAAATCATTAAATACAAAGTAATTTTATTACGTTTTCACATAAACAAATCCATAGTTATGTCCGCTAAACCATCCTACATTGTTACATACCAATTTAAATAATAAGAATATAAAGTTTACTCCAAACATGGTAATTAGTACGACTGGTCGAGGCATGATCATCAGTATCAGTCCCGGAAAGTTACTACTAAATTACAAAGAAATATAAAAAGATCGGACAGGGAAAGTAGCATTCAAGGAGGACAGTAAACCACAAAACACAGAAACAAACACGCAAAACAGACAAACAAGACGGCAAAAGCAATAATAAATGCAAACGACATCACAAACACAAAAAGGGTTGACAATAGGGCTACCGCCTTGGAACGGTCAGTGGCAAAGTAGGCCACTGGGGGTTTAAACCCGGTTCTAGGGTGCACCAAACCTCACACTTACCCTACTGTCATCCCATTAAAACAGGACAGTGTAAATAAAGAAATCCCCGCCATGATCTAATCTCTAACCAACAAGGCAGCATCAATAGGCAATATAAGTAAAACACAAATATGCTAGTGTAAATATAATACAAAAAAACAATAGCCTAGAAAGCCACAATGAAGGTATTCAATGACTTTGCAGAAGCCAGAGCAGTAAGAGAATAAACCATTAAGGGCACGACAAGAAAGATCATGGACAAACATCAAACATCAAACGCCACCGTCCCAATGGGCTTTAGGTAGGCGTCATCACAGGGTCCACAGTCTGTCCGGTCATCGTACAATTAAAGAGGAAAGCATAGTGGCGAACTGTAAAAGGGTCCACCACCAAGCATGCAGTACATTACAAAATGATAGGGTCATAACCAGCATCACTCACTTCCCGCCACAATTGGACATTGGACTGCAATTTCAGGATCATTCTCCGCTCTCCGTCATAATTAGACATCGGTAAGCACTCCTACACCAGTCACTGTGACCGAGTTTTAAACCTACTAAACTCGTGTTACTTCCAAGTTAGTTCAGCATTTGAACGTTGTTACAGTTGACATCTCCGACTGACTGTACAACTAGTGTTGAGGAAGGCACGAACGATAACTCTACGTCACGTGAGTGACGGGACTACTTCTGATTAATCCCTCTCGCACGTTAGCGCGTGTAATGCAAGACTTCAGACGTACCAACTGTAATTGTGTCATATATTCTCGTGATTAATAACTTAAAAGCATTTATTGTTTGCATAAACCATAATTACTACAAAAGCCGATGAACAACTTTAGAACGATAATCAAGCTAAATAAGTATAAAAGTTGAACAGGAAATGCAGCTATCACAGAACACAGTAAACCCCAGAACACGCAAAAAGACAAACATAAATAGCAATGTTAATAAGGAATAAAGGCATATGACGTCACAAACACAAAAAGGGTTGACAATAGGGCTACCGCCTTGGAACGGTCAGTGGCGAAAAAGGCTGCTGGGGTGGGTGTGGGAGGGGTGTGTGTGTGTGTGTGTGGGTGGGGGGGGGGGGGGTGTTAAACCAGGTTCTATGGTGCACCAAACCTCACACTTACCCTACTGTCATCCCAATAAAACGTGAGTGTAAATAAAGAAATACCCGCAATTAACTATTTTCTAACCAAAAGGCAGCGTTTGTAGGCAATATAAGTAAAACACAAAGATGCTCGTGTATATATAAATACAAAAAAACAATAGATAGAAAGCCACAAAGAAGGTACACAATGACTTGGAAGAAGCCAGAGCAACAAGAGAATAAACCATTGAGGGAACGGCAAGACAAGATTGCAGACAACGTCACCGTCCTTTGGCGAATTGTAAATGGGTCCGCCACCAAGCATGCAGTGCGTTGCAAAATGATAGTGTCATAACCTCTTTCGATACAAAGTTTAACAAGTTTAACAAAGATAGTATGAAAGTGATCACGACCAAGGATCTTACGAAGTTGTAAATCACGTCACCATAGAAGACAGTTGTGATATTCTTGGTCACAGAAGAGTTCTTTAAATTACTTTTATATTTGGAAAGAATATCAGGGTTACGATAATAACATTTTGCAAAGGCTTTACGAAGTTTATTGTAACGGTAGCCCTGATGGAGATCCTTTTAGTTATACAAAGATTACGAATATTAAACTCCTCAACTCGAGTACAAGTTCTAGAAAAACGAATCAGTTTTAAGACACAGAGACCCCATCAGAATTTGCTCGGGGAACATCCCCATCTAAATGCGTATAATTAACAATATCAAAATTAAAATCATCTCTCTTGTCATAGATTTTGCTAATTATTTCACCATTTTCAATAGAGAGATGTAAATCAAGAAAAGAAACGTTAGTATCAGAAATATTAGCTTTGCTAAGTTGAAGTTCTTTAGGATATATATTATTAACCATATTAGAAAAGAAAGGGTTGTCAATGTTCAATATGTCATCCAGATACCGAGAGGTGACATTAAAGGCTTCAATAACATCTGCCTGGGTATCTGGTGAAAGACTCAACATGAAATCTCTTTCTTAGCAATATAAAAACAAATCTGCGACAAGGGGTGCACAGTTCGTACCCATAAGGATACCAACAATTTGTCTATAAACGGTAGTCCCATACCTGACGACAATAGTATCTAATAGAAAAATAAGTGATTCACAAACTTCATGGCAAGTCCACATAATGTAATTGTCCAAACTGCTGCTGTTAGTTAAAAAAACGCTTTAATATTGTTACAGGCTAAACATGTAGTATTTTCCCTAGCAAAAGTTTTTTGAATGAGAGCACTAAGCTTGTCTTTGATAAGGTTGCGTGGTAAAGTTGTATATAATGTAGAAAAAGCATAAGTACTTATAGATGAAGCCTGACGTTTATTGAAAATGTTATCAAGAATGTCGCCTGACATTTTAATAGACCAAAATAAATTAATCCCAACATTTTCATAAGCTTTAGTGCACTATTGTTTAACGTGATATTTAACGGCACTAAGACAAGATGTTAATACACATGTTAATATGTTGTTGTTTTGTTGTTGTTTTTCTTTCTCTCTTTCTTTTTCTGATGGTTTTTTTCCCTCTGTATT
>JAWPHD010014214.1:0-62783 GCA_037043455.1 Cyrtodaria siliqua | reverse complement strand
ACACTATATATAGATATAGGTACTTTCCACTACATACACTATATACATAGATATAGGTACATTCCACTATATACACTATATATAGATATAGGTACTTTACACTACATACACTATATATAGATATAGGTACTTTCTACTACATACACTATATATAGATATAGGTACTTTCCACTACATACACTATATATAGATATAGGTACTTTCCACTACATACACTATCTATATATATATATAGGTACTTTACACTACATAGACTATATCTATAGATATAGGTACTTTACACTACATACACTATATATAGATATAGGTACTTTCCACTACATACACTATATATATAGATATAGGTACTTTCCACTATATACACTATATATAGATATAGGTACTTTCCACTACATACACTATTTATATAGATATAGGTACTTTCCACTATATACACTATATATATAGATATAGGTACTTTCCACTATATACACTATATATAGATATAGGTACTTTCCACTACATACACTATATATAGATATAGGTACTTTCCACTACATACACTATATATAGATATAAGTACTTTCCACCACATACACTATATCTATAGATATAGGTACTTTCCACTACATACACTATATATATAGATATATAGGTACTTTCCACTACATACACTATATATAGATATAGGTACTTTACACTACATACACTATATATAGATATAGGTACTTTCCACTACATACACTATCTATATAGATATAGGTACTATCCACTACATACACTATATATATAGATATAGGTACTTTCCACTACATACACTATTTATATAGATATAGGTACTTTCCACTACATACACTATATATAGATATAGGTACTTTCCACTATATATATATAGATATAGGTACTTTCCACTACATACACTATCTATATAGATATAGGTACTATCCACTACATACACTATATATATAGATATATAGGTAATTTCCACTACATACACTATATATAGATATAGGTACTTTACACTACATACACTATATATAGATATAGGTACTTTCCACTACATACACTATCTATATAGATATAGGTACTATCCACTACATACACTATATATATAGATATAGGTACTTTCCACTACATACACTATATATATAGATATAGGTACTTTCCACTACATACACTATATATAGATATAGGTACTTTCCACTACATACACTATATATATATAGATATAGGTACTTTCCACTATATACACTATATATAGATATAGGTACTTTCCACTACATACACTATTTATATAGATATAGGTACTTTCCACTATATACACTATATATAGAGATATAGGTACTTTCCACTACATACACTATATATAAATATAGGTACTTTCCACTACATACACTATCTGTATATATATAGGTACTTTCCACTACATAGACTATATCTATAGATATAGGTACTTTACACTACATACACTATATATAGATATAGGTACTTTCCACTACATACACTATCTATATAGATATAGGTACTATCCACTACATACACTATATATAGATATAGGTACTTTACACTACATACACTATATATAGATATAGGTACTTTCCACTACATACACTATCTATATAGATATAGGTACTATCCACTACATACACTATATATAGATATAGGTACTTTCCACTACATACACTATATCTATAGATATAGGTACTTTCCACTACATACACTATATATATAGATATATAGGTAATTTCCACTACATACACTATATATAGATATAGGTACTTTCCACTACATACACTATATATATAGATATAGGTACTTTCCACTACATACACTATATATAGATATAGGTACTTTCCACTACATACACTATATATAGATATAGGTACTTTCCACTACATACACTATATATAGATATAGGTACTTTCCACTACATACACTATCTATATAGATATAGGTACTATCCACTACATACACTATATATAGATATAGGTACTTTCCACTACATACAGGGGGCACTCCACAGTTTAATGTACATTTCTCAATCATCAAACCCATGACAAGCCCTTAGCCTGAATCCTTGAGCAAAAATAAATCACATCATCATTGTGTCATACATTTCTTAGAAGACAATACAATTACCCATGTTTCCATACCAAATAAAAGTATCAAAAAGCATTTTCTGTACAACTTTAGTCCCATTTCTTTAAGATTACCCCACCCCTCAAAACATGTTAAAAAAACAATTTTAGCAATATTTCAAATGTCAATAAATAAAAATAAAAAATTTTCCTACACATATCAGGGTCATGTCTGCACTCATAATGCTCTTGCATATCAGGAAATGCTAAGCTTTACATACCGAGTCCGGCGTTTTAAAAAGTTATTCCATGCTGAACTCCCCGTGATAGAAAATCAGCCATTTCACCTATTTTTAGAAAGTTTTGGATTGGTTCACATTTTTCTATTTATAGACTCCAAAAAACCCAAAGAATGCATATTCCAATACACCAAAATAAACTTAGAAGTACTCAAAACTGAAAACAACATCAAACATGTGCTTCATAATTATTATAAATACCATTCATGGACCTAAAAGATGCTTAGTTGATTTCTTTCTGATTTACACCATGGACATTCATGCGAAACTGAGGAGTGCCCCCTTAAGGGAAAGTTGTCCGTTAAATTTTTTTTAAACGCCCCTTTTTCCATTTCGCGAATTTATTCCGGACGTCTTGACATACGTATTATTGCGATTGTCCAAAAATTGGCCTAACAGCACCTTTTTAAGATAACACTGAAATAGCCTTTTTAACAGCTTTTTTGCAAACTTTTTTCTTTCGGTCTGTTTTTTTTCCATAGCATGAAAAAGGTCTGAAATTTGCAATCAGAAGTCATTTCCACTCTAAAAAGTTACCTCCTATAACCCGATTTATATAAAGCCGCTATCTTATGCGATTTATTTTTATTTTAACGCGACACGACATAATGACGTCATGTGACATGACGTCACCCAACATGCTATTCTATGTTTAACGTCATTTTACTATGACATCAAAATACCATAGCAACCAGTACTTAAATGGGACATTACCATTAGCAAACTGTACATATATTGAAACAGTGTTATGGCAAACCCAAGAATTACACCAATGGTTAGTTTTCAAATGGCAAAAAGCCCACCTCAAACTTAGAAAACCCTACTAAAATTGCATATACCAACCGCAAGACACATGAGATCTTGAGATATCGCAAGTTAGATATCTCACGATAAGTTGCGATACACCTTGAGAAATTGTAAGATATATCTCTATTTATTTTGTGATATCAATGACTCAAGACACATTGAGATATCTCAAGATAATTATCTCAAAACAAGTTAAGATACCTCAAGACAGTTATCTCAAGATAACTTGAGATATATATTGAGATATCTTGAGACTAATTGAGATATCTCAATACAAATATCTCAATATAAATTGAGATATCTCAAGATAAAATGTGATATCTCAACATGGAGTATCTCAAGATAAATTAGACATATATCGAGATATCTCAAGATACGGTGCATCGCGGAGTATTACAATATACATATTTTACCGAGTTTTTCATAATCTGGGTTTCGTAGCAATGCGGGTTTGCCTTATCGACAAATTACATTCTAACCGAAGTAGTTCTCTTCGCAAACAAACCGAATGGTAACAAACTTTGAAAATATGTTGAAATACAGACAAAAAATCCTTCATTTGACTGTTTTAGTAAAAAAAGGTTTGACCCTTAAGGGGGCACTCCACAGTTTAATGTACATTTCTCAATCATCAAACCCATGACAAGCCCTTAGCCTGAATCCTTGAGCAAAAATAAATCACATCATCATTGTGTCATACATTTCTTAGAAGACAATACAATTACCCATGTTTCCATACCAAATAAAAGTATCAAAAAGCATTTTCTGTACAACTTTAGTCCCATTTCTTTAAGATTACCCCACCCCTCAAAACATGTTAAAAAAACAATTTTAGCAATATTTCAAATGTCAATAAATAAAAATAAAAAAAATTCCTACACATATCAGGGTCATGTCTGCACTCATAATGCTCTTGCATATCAGGAAATGCTAAGCTTTACATACCGAGTCCGGCGTTTTAAAAAGTTATTCCATGCTGAACTCCCCGTGATAGAAAATCAGCCATTTCACCTATTTTTAGAAAGTTTTGGATTGGTTCACATTTTTCTATTTATAGACTCCAAAAAACCCAAAGAATGCATATTCCAATACACCAAAATAAACTTAGAAGTACTCAAAACTGAAAACAACATCAAACATGTGCTTCATAATTATTATAAATACCATTCATGGACCTAAAAGATGCTTAGTTGATTTCTTTCTGATTTACACCATGGACATTCATGCGAAACTGAGGAGTGCCCCCTACACTATATCTATAGATATAGGTACTTTCCACTACATACACTATATATATAGATATATAGGTAATTTCCACTACATACACTATATATAGATATAGGTACTTTACACTACATACACTATATATAGATATAGGTACTTTCCACTACATACACTATCTATATAGATATAGGTACTATCCACTACATACACTATATATATAGATATAGGTACTTTCCACTACATACACTATATATAGATATAGGTACTTTCCACTACATACACTATATATAGATATAGGTACTTTCCACTACATACACTATATATATATATAGATATAGGTACTTTCCACTATATACACTATATATAGATATAGGTACTTTCCACTACATACACTATTTATATAGATATAGGTACTTTCCACTATATACACTATATATAGAGATATAGGTACTTTCCACTATATACACTATATATAGATATAGGTACTTTCCACTATATACACTATATATAGATATAGGTACTTTCCACTACATACACTATTTATATAGATATAGGTACTTTCCACTACATACACTATATACATAGATATAGGTACTTTCCACTACATACACTATACATAGATATAGGTACTTTCCACTACATACACTATATATAGATATAGGTACTTTACACTACATACACTATATATAGATATAGGTACTTTCCACTACATACACTATATCTATAGATATAGGTACTTTCCACTACATACACTATATATATAGATATATAGGTAATTTCCACTACATACACTATATATAGATATAGGTACTTTCCACTACATACACTATCTATATAGATATAGGTACTATCCACTACATACACTATATATATAGATATAGGTACTTTCCACTACATGCACTATATATATAGATATAGGTACTTTCCACTATATACACTATATACAGATATAGGTACTTTCCACTACATACACTATATATATAGATATAGGTACTTTCCACAACATAAACTATATATATATAGATATAGGTACTTTCCACTACATACACTATATATATAGATATAGGTACTTTCCACTACATACACTATATATAGATATAGGTACTTTCCACTACATACACTATATATATAGATATAGGTACTTTCCAATACATACACTATATATAGATATAGGTACTTTCCACTACATACACTGTATATAGATATAAGTACTTTCCACTACATACACTATATATAGATATAGGTACTTTCCACTACATACACTATATATAGATATAGGTACTTTCCACTATATACACTATATACAGATATAGGTACTTTCCACTACATACACTTTATATATAGATATAGGTACTTTCCACTACATGCACTATATATATAGATATAGGTACTTTCCACTATATACACTATATACAGATATAGGTACTTTCCACTACATACACTATATATATATATAGATATAGGTACTTTCCACTACATACACTATATATATAGATATAGGTACTTTCCACTACATACACTATATATAGATATAGGTACTTTCCACTACATACACTATATATATATATATATATAGATATAGGTACTATCCACCACATACACTATATATATATATAGGTACTTTCCACTACATACACTATATATATAGATATAGGTACTTTCCACTACATACACTATATATATAGATATAGGTACTTTCCACTACATACACTATATATATAGGTACTTTCCACTAAATACACTATATATATATATAGATATAGGTACTTTCCACTACATACACTATATATAGATATAGGTACTTTCCACTACATACACTATATATATAGATATAGGTACTTTCCACTACATACACTATATATAGATATAGGTACTTTCCACTACATACACTATATATAGATATAGGTACTTTCCACTACATACACTATATATAGATATAGGTACTTTCCACTACATACACTATCTATAGATATACGTACTTTCCACTACATACACTATATATATAGATATAGGTACTTTCCAATACATACACTATATATATAGATATAGCTACTTTCCACTACATACACTGTATATAGATATAGGTACTTTCCACTACATACACTATATATAGATATAGGTACTTTCAGTTTCCAAAGTGTGTACAAAGTTGTGATACCAAACAAGAGGTCAATGACCTTGAAGCTCTACTGATTGATTTTGATTTCAGGAAGTAGTCGCTACAAACTTTTTTTTTGAAAATTTTTTTTTAGCCGTGGCGACCATCTTGAATTTCCGGCCGACCTGATATTTTGCTGGGATCAATTAGACATCAAGAGCAACATTCCTGTGAAGTTCATGAAAATCCGTCAAGTAGTTTCAGAGGAGTAGTCGCTACAAGTTTTTACTATATAACTCTATGTAAACAAAGATGGCTGCTGGCAGCCATGTTTAACGTGGAATCAAAACGATTTTTGACAAGGACCAACATCATGTCATGCTGATCATTTTAGAAAAAGTCCCATATCAATATCGCTTATAGTTTTCAAGAAGAAGTCGCTACAAACTTGCATTTTGAAAATCTATTTTTATCCATGGCGGCCATCTTGAATTTCCGGCCGACCTGAAATTTTGCTAGGATCAATTAGACATCAAGAGCAACCGTTCTGTGAAGTTTCATGAAAATCCGTCAAGTAGTTTCAGAGGAGTAGTCGCTACAAGTTTTCATTATATAACTCTATGTAAACAAAGATGGCCACTGGCAGCCATGTTTAATGTCGAATCAAAATAATGTTCGACTCGGATAACCATCATGTCATGCTGATCATTTTAGAAATAGTCCCATATCAATATCACTTATAGTTTTCAAGAAGTAGTCGCTACAAACTTGTATTTTGAAAATCTATTTTTAGCCATGGCGGCCATCTTGAATTTCCCGCCGACCTGAAATTTTGCTAGGATCAATTAGACATTAAGAGCAACATTCCTGTAAAGTTTCATGAAAATCCGCCAAGTAGTTTCAGAGGAGTAGTCGCTACAAGTTTTTACTATATAACTCTATGTAAACAAAGATGGCCGCTGGCAGCCACGTTTAACGTCGAATCAAAACGATTTTTGATAAGGACCAACATCATGTCATGCTGATCATTTTAGAAAAAGTCCCATATCAATATCACTTACAGTTTTCAAGAAGTAGTCGCTACAAACTTGTATTTTGAAAATTTATTTTTAGCCGTGGCGGCCATCTTGAATTTCCGGCCAACCTGCAATTTTGCTAGGATCATTTAGACATCAAGAGCAACATTCCTGTGAAGTTTCATGAAAATCCGTCACGTAGTTTCAGAGGAGTAGTCGCTACAAGTTTTCATTATATAACTCTATGTAAACAAAGATGGCCGCTGGCAGCCATGTTTAACGTCAAATCAAAACGATTTTCGACAAGGACCAACATCATGTCATGCTGATCATTTTAGAAAAAGTCCCATATCAATATCACTTATAGTTTTCAAGAAGTAGTCGCTACAAACTTGAATTTAAAAAATCTATTTTTAGCTTTGGCGGCCATCTTGGATTTCACATCAACATGAATTTTTGCTAGGATCAACTAGACTTCATGGGCAACATTTCTGTAAAGTTTTATGAATATCCATCCAGTAGTTTCAGAGGAGTAGTCGCTACAAATAAAAGTTAACGGACGGACGGACAGACGGACGGACGACGGACGCCGCACCACGGCATAAGCTCTGCTGATCTCTGATCAGTAGAGCTAAAAACAAAACAACAAGTGAAGCACCAACAGTGATGCAAATGCCGGATTGCAAATTCATCATTTTAACTGAAAAATCTAAGTAAAAAGGGGGATATTTCAGGTAAAATACATGACAGAGTTATGATTCATGTCCTATAACGTTGTGTAATCATAATGAACATGTTTGCAAAGTTTCAAAGCTTTCTGACAACTCATTTTTGAGAAATGAGGAAAAACAAAAACTTTAACCAAAACGTCAAAACGCGTAGACAGATGGATGGATGGACAGACAGACGGAAATTGCCAAACCGTAAGCCTGGATTTGCTATGCAATCCAGCTAATAAAAATCATTTCATTTAACCTAAAGTTTAACAATTGGAAAATGGGTTACAGAATAGCAAAGGAAGACTTTTGCTGATGTTTAGTAGAGTTGTGACACTCGGCTCACCATATTGCTGTGTCCTATTAAAATACATAGTTCATCAAAGGACCCATAACATATACATGTGCAGTGTTTCTTATGGTACATAAAGTCTTAATTGCATATTGGCGACTTCAAATGACAATGAAGGAACTTCCATAGGGCCTATAATGGATGTAGTGCTGGCAAATTGCTGGCAGCTAATGAATCAGAGCAGTTGAACTGAAGTTAAAGGTAACACATCAATAACACTTAAGTATGGCCGCAATCAAGTCAGGCGCCAAAAGACAATCACATATTTGCCATGGTAATTACCAGTCTTTGGCCACTCTCTGAGGAAGACATGTCAATACAGGCATCAATGTCTCTCATATCTGATGTACATTCCCAGATTGATGAGTATGTCATATACATGAATATACGAATTACCACTTTGAATCACTGTGGATTGGACTCTATCCTCAGAGCCCGTTAAAGAATCAAGAATCTATTCATTAGTAAGAGAGGGCAGTTTCCCAGATTCCCATGTATCTTTCTCTTCCCTCTGGGGTGGCCCAAATAACCTTAACTATGTGTTGAAAGGGTATTAAATAGAGGATCTTACATGAGTGCTCATTCATTATTAAATTTATTAAACGAGTTGGCAAAATGATATAAAGCGAGGCTCTTGCCGAGCATTATATCATTTTTGCTAACAAGTTTAATAAATTTAATAAATTCAATAATGAATGAGAACGAATGTTACATTCTATTTATCACATATTGACTTGTGTTGCATTTTGCCTGTCGCTTTATCACGCGAAACCGACATAAACTGTGGGAATTTGATCATATACATGTATATATAATAGTCATTATCGATTTTTTTTTACAGCGAATACTAGGCTTATTTGCATACTTATATAACTAGTGGTATATTGAAACTATAAAATGATGTTATTCCACTCCCACACCGTAAGTTATGTGATTCCACTCCCACACCATAAGTTATGTGATTCCACTCCCACACCGCAAGTTATGTGATTCCACTCCCACACTGTAAGTTATGTGATTCCACACCATAAGTTATGTGATTCCACTCCCACACCGTATGTTATGTGTTTCCACTCCCACACCGTAAGTTATGTGATTCCACTCCCACACCGTAAGTTATGTGATAAACAACATAATTCAATTCACTTTGGATCACTTCTCTGTCTTGTTGGTCATTGTGTCAAATAATATGATGATACACACCGCAGTAACTACTGACTTCAACAATTCAAATTACTTTTCAATAAGATATTAAAAGGATGATACCAGTTATATTCAGTTGTGAATATTAGTCGCTTATAATATATATTCTGTGAAAATTTACATCCAGTAAAATTAATGTGATATTGTATATTTCCGATAACAAATAAAATATTCAGTTTTGTATAGAAGTAAAAGAACATTAATTTAGGTAGTACCTGAATTAATCAGAAACATTATGAACACCCCTCATGCTCTCCTGGCAATTACTGCTTGATTGACAAGCTCTGCCACCAGAAACTACAACTGCTTCATCTCTAATGAATTAGTGTGTCCACAGTGAAATATGGTCATTATGAATGACCGAGCACATCGATACATCATATGCATGTGTCAATATTGAAATGGAATTGGCAACAAGTACAAAGCAGATTCCCTATAGCTGTCTGTAAATGTCTCCTTGCTTCTCAGACCCAGATGAATTCAAACTGTTGTACAATGAATACAAATCCATACAGAAATATGATTCAGTTACAATCTGTACCAAAACATATATAAATAATGTTTGATACAACACAGACTCTAAGCCTACTACTGTTACTGTTAGTGAACGTTAAGCACAAGTATGCCTTCAGATTGATTGTTCACGCTGAACACTGTCTTCTCACCAAATCAATCCAGGTTTGATTACCAAAGTGGATGTTGTTGATTGTTCACGTAGAACACTGTCTTCTCACCAAATCAATCCATGTTTGATTACCAAAGTGGATGTTGTTGATTGTTCAGGTAGAACACCGTCTTCTCACCAAAGCAATCCATGTTTGATTACCAAAGTGGATGTTGTTGATTGTTCAGGTAGAACACCGTCATCTCACCAAAGCAATCCAGGTTTGATTATCAAAGTGGATGTTGTTGATTGTTCAGGTAGAACACTGTTTTCACACCAAAGCAATTCAGGTTTGTTACCAAAGTGGATGTTGTTGATTGTTTAGGTAGAACACCGTCTTCTCACCAAAGCAATCCAGGTTTGATTACCAAAGTGGATGTTGTTGATTGTCTAGGTAGAACACCGTCTTCTCACCAAAGCCATCCAGGTTTGATTACCAAAGTGGATGTTGTTGATTGTTTAGGTAAAACACCGTCTTCTCACCAAAGCAATCCAGGTTTGATAACCACAGTGGATGTTGTTGATTGATCAGGTAGAATACCGGCTTCTCACCAAAGCAATCCAGGTTTGATTACCACTTTCTGTGATATATCAATTATTAGCTAAATTATGTTTCCAGACACAAAGCAGAATACCCAATGGGTCTATGGAATCACTGGAATCGTTTTAACTATGACATAGGTTTTCTTTTGTTGGAGTTGGAACTGAGTTGTTTATTTTCCAATCCGGTTCACCACATAGAATGACACATAGAGTTGCTAGTCCCTCATACCTTCTACTTAAATTATGTTGACCAATAAACTGGCTTCCAGTGATATAATGTAGTGCATCATCAGGTTATTAAGTGTCACTTATTTTATATTCAGTCATTGCATTACACAGATGACCCCACTCCCTCCCCCGCCCCCCACCCCCAACGATTTGACAATTGTACAGGAATAATGAAGCCGATAATCTGTGAAAATATAGCTGTTAATAAATCAACATTTTCAAAAATAAATCCGAAGATCCGGAGGGCTAATGCCAGATTTGGAAATTCCAGATTTTGTCTGAAGGTTTGGCAGGCCTGCATAGTTAATTCAAAACCCCAACCTTTCAGTTGGAAAGCAAGCAGGTAACCAACTAATTATTAGACCAAGCAAAGCCCCCTCACCCACATCCACACCCTCACCTTCCCCCACATATAAAAGGAAACAACATAAAGAAACAAGCGCTTCTTAGTGGTTTGCACGCGATTCAACTGCAGCTGTAAATGGGCAGGAAATAAACACTCCTTAGGCTTCATGCTTCCTGATCATGTGTGTGAAACATTAGTGTTCCAAACATATTGGTTAGACTGGCATTAGTTAACAAATAATGTATGGTGCTGAGGTCCATATGCAAGTTTATGGACTGCCCAGTCCATAAACTTAAATATGGACCAAGGCAACATACATTATTTGTTATATTATACCGAATCTGACCAACAAATTAAATTTTATGAATTATTTTGACATCGTTTTTTTCACACGTCCGTTAATATAGCAATCGGACCGGGCGTCCGGTCAATATGCAACTTTATGGACCGAATGACGTCACATTAAACAAAGAGGAATATGCAAATGAGGTATAATATTCATTAATATTATAACAATTTAACTATTACCTATCATTATAGAATTTCCTTAGCACTGAAAGAGCAGAGCTTGAAATAAAATAATTTTTATGCAGAGTATTATTTTGCTTTTTAATTTGTCTAAATTTATTATTTATAGTCTAATTTATAGACTGATACCAGTCTACATATTTGGGTGTGCCAAACATATTGGTATTAGAAATCATACTGTTATTAGAAAAGGCTGTATATGGTTTATATGTGTACCTTGTTCTGGTACTCGATTGGTTGACTTGAAACAAAATCTTGTATCTTGTATATTGGCCAAATTGTTTTTTCTTTGCACAATCAATGTAGAAATTGTCCTTAGGAATTTCATATTGCGAAAACAAACTAGGACTAATGAGTACCAAGCTTTGATCAAGACACCTTGAAGGGATATAGTTACGGTTTGGAAATGAACATTTAATTAAAACAAACTGACTATCTTCTGTCCATTGAAATGACTAAAATATTAATTTTAACTATGTAACTATGCCTAACCTTAATAAGCTGCAACATGCACAAAAAAATACCTGAAATATTAAGAGTTCTGAAGAGCATTAAGAAAATATAATGTGCCTTAAAAATATGCTAAAATAAAAACTAAATGAAATTATTCTAAAAAAAAATGTCTACGAATGCTGAACTGCTGCCAACCAGTCTCCCAACAATATATTGCAAGTAATGTATAGCTGTCAAATATTCCACAGCAATTCACAGGAATTTGCATTGAGCCAACATTTTTCCATACTATTTCTTTGCGATTATAGCCAGTATACATAAATTGTTAAGTATCTTTCATTTGCAATCTTCATTGGTCCCTGGGATCTCAGAATGTATTAAAGGCAGAATACACCATGTGCATTCAATATTACATAATAAAGACAATTAAGACAATATTCCCTTCACAATAATGGCAGTTGTTGGTAATATAATTTGATTACTTCATGGGAACATTGATTACTTGATTGTATCATTTTTTCCCATTACATATCTAAACAAACATGTTTCCACTTATTTTACTCCATCAGTTAGATGAGGTCACTGACACCAGGAAGACTGAGTTTTGTAACACAGTGGGGTTAGTGCACCAATATAGTGTATGTTCCCCAAATATTGGATGTTTCCAGATACAAGACTTCCAGCAATGTCTCACCTACCTCTGTTCTATCATTTTAAACTAATCAAACACTCCTGTTTAACTGTTAGTCAAAGAATGCCTGAAGGTGTATTTGTTTCGGAGTGTGTGCTACTTCTACCTCAGTTCTAGTGGCAGAGCTTAGTGATTCACCCTGTCTCCATGAGTGTTATTAGTCAGGTGTTCATCCCCACTTACAATGAAGACTAATTATTCCATGTGTAATCCTGACTGATAGAAAACATCTCAAACCTGCTGATCTGCTGACATGTTTCTTCTCCAAACCTTTCACAAATAAAAGCATTCATATTATTCACTAATTCATTAATACGCTATCAAAATAAAGCAGATTGGTGTTTATAGAAGCCTTCCAGCTGGTAAGGTTTGTCAGTTCACATTGTCTAAAGGTCAAGGTCACTATTACTATAAATTAGAAAAATGATTTTTGCTATAACTTTCTGTAAGGTCTGCTATAACTTACGGCATATCAGTTCAAACTTTATAATTGCATTCCTCTCAAGCTAGAAGGGTAGAGATTGCTTTTAAAGGTCACAGGGTCTAAGGTCAAGGTCAGTGTTATGATATATATATAGAAAAATGGGTTTAAATATATTATTATTCAGGGGTGTAGCTGGGTGAATTTGATCTACGCCGATGGGGTTCCAGTGGGCAATCACCCATTGGTCAGGTTGCACCTTGGTCATGGGGGCTCTTGACGATCGTACGCTAGATTTCAGCATTTTTAGCTTAGATTAAATGTATGTATAATTCAAGCGAAAGAAAGCGCACAAGTAAAGTCAATTCAAATAGTATACATGTATTTATATTTTTTATAATAAATTAAGATCGGGAAAATAAGGGCACAACGATTGTACTGGAAATATTTGACCTCTAACCTCCTACCCCACTTCGGATTGTATTGCATTTTTGGATCTTTTTTTTTTTATATCTTTTTTTCTGGCGAACTGTACAGTACGCCCCCGCATACAGGCATATGCATGCATGCCCGAGCATATCCTGGCTAAGCCCGTTAGTGCAGTATAATCAACAGTTAGTAATATACACTGAACAATCATTATAATTGAATTGAATTGAATGTTGTTTAACGGCTCATCAACACAGTATAGGTTATTTAGAGCCGCCCCAGAGAGAGGGAAAGGATACATAGGAATCCGGGAACCTGCCCTACTCTTATTATCGAATAGATTCCTATGGTTCTTTAACGTGCTCGGAGGATAGACCGATACACGGGACCGCCTGGTTTACGTCCCCATCCGACGGACAATTATTATAAAAAATATGTTATGAAGAAACTGTCAGCACAGCAGTGTATGTCTGAATTAATGATGTCCCAAAACATGTTCCCATACCTCTCAAATTAAGCACTGTCACCTAGCATGGCCCTGAGAACATATATTTAAAGTTACACCCATCACAAAAGAATGTAATCAAATCTCCTAACTACCTAATTATTGTCAATCATTGCTGATAAAGTTACCTGTTTGAAATTTGGTCAATTATGCTGAAAAATGCATGAAGTTAGTTTCAATTACTTTCTTTACAAATTGAAAATTTAATGATAAAATAGCAATTTTATTGACCTTTAATGAAATGTTATACGTTTTTATGACACAGACTCTGACTGTGAAACAAACTGATAAATGAAGCTGACATTAACTAAAACCTTATGTCACACCTGTAGCTTACCTGTAGCTTACCTGTAAGACATAAACAGTGAAGACAGTGAAATACTGGTACCGGTAAGCTAATAATTTTGCTTTAAAGAGACACACAACAATCTTGATTTTTTTTAAAAAACTGATGGCTTCCAGTTAGTTTTTCAACCAACCTCATTAAAATCAGACCCTTTATTATGCTACCACACTGTTCCTACTAAGGTTCTGACCACAGGCACCCGGCACAGAGCTAGGATAGTAAAAGATGGATCTGAGTGGTTAAAATATTAATTAATTGAGTTCTGGACCCACAAAAAATGGTTATATATATGTATATAATGGTTATATATATCATTATATACATATATATAACCATTTTTTGTGGGTCCAGAACTCAATTAATTAATATTTTAACCACTCAAATCCATCTTTTACTATCCTAGCTCTGTGCCGGGTGCCTGTGGATCTGACCACGCTCCATTGCAGGTCATGTTAGATTGACCTTCGAGTAGCCAATCAGATTTCAGCCTAAATTTTTTTTCGTTATCGACAGCTTCACTGCACATGTCGCGTTTCAGTAAAATGCAATGGAGCAGTCTATGCTCGGTATTGAAAGAGACAATGTCCGTAACGTTTAGCTTATAAAACACAAAAGAATTGCGATGACAAACATAATACACCAATCATTATTGTATATTTACTGGTAAAAAGAAAAAAGATTGTTTGACGGAATTTAATAGCAGTACAAACAAATATACCGATTCATGGGATTGAACCCACACTAAAATGACACTCGCGGGTCAACAGTTGAGTACACTGTCAACTGAGCTAAGTGGACCAGATGAACTTTGACTATTTAGACTATCTTATGTCGTTATGATTTCGATGGAATATATATTTTCAAAATACACATGACAGTGATGATTTTCTTCGTATCTTGATGCCCTTTAGTGCATTTCTTTGAATTTATTGTGCAATAACACATCAAGACTTTATCTTTATTTCGGATATAGATCTGTTTTATGTAGATTTTCGTTTTTCAGTTCACTCGAATGTTATCTGAAGTGCATATGAAACGTGCGACTTCATTGGTTGAATTTAGTTGAACTTCTCATGAATATTGATTAAATGAAAGGTCGATCTGACGTGAACTTGGCAAAGTTGTCAGAGCCAATAGCGGAGAGCATCTAAGCGTAATTAGGGTATGATTTTAATGAGATTGTTTTTCAACACACCTTGCATTTTCTGCAGTCATTAATTAATAAAAATTGTTTTTGCACCAATAATAGATTTAAGTGTTAGACAGAACAACTTTTTACAAAAAATAAAAAATAAAATTGTATTTAATTATATGCAATTAAAGTCAAACTCATACTGGGGTAGGGAATTAGACAGAACCCAGGAATTAGACAACATGATGACACTGGGGTAGGGAATTAGACAGAACCCAGGAATTAGACAACAATGATGACACTGGGGTAGGGAATTAGACAGAACCAGGTACCCCCATGGGGATATTTGATATCGATAAAATAGCTTCTACCCTGGAGAATTGACATAATTTTTATGGTACATTTTGCTCCAAGGGACATGAATTAGACAATGATTTGTATGTTTGTCTAATTCCCTGGGAACATGATAGGAGGATGATGGAGACTGTGTATAGTGTTGGTGTTGTCATTTGTGTTATTGTTGGTTAAAGTGAAAACTTCCTCAGATGTGCCTGTCTGTTACAAGTTGCTGTTTTTCTCATTACCACATGTCTCAAGATAAACACTGAGTAATTAAATAGAGGGATGCCTTAGTCTGAGGCAGTGCTCCAAGAAAAGGATAGCCTGATGCCTTGGGCCCCTTGAAATCTGTTTGATTTTGCACAGAAGAAGCACATGGGCATATCTAAATATAATATTAAATTATATCCAAACACATTTCTCTAGCAGTATCTTTGTACAAAGTTTATAAAAACTCCAATTTGATAAATATACTTAAAGTTTGATCCAAATACATGCAAATCTGAGCTTACCATCAAATGTTAATACTGTTTAGTAAATTCAATGCCTAAACAAAATGGAATTCAATTAATTCTGTATAATCAAGAGTCATAACTCTGTAACTAACAAATTGATTATGTTCATTGTCTTATAGATTCAACCAACATCTTCATGTATATGCATTTTTACTAAACTTAGTGAATGTAAGATACCATTTTTACAAAGTCATGCCTATGTATAACATTCACTCTTAGTATATATTCAATCAAGGGCAATAACTCTGTAACGCAGGTGTCAATTTTGCTCACTGTCGAAATCGTCCGAGACCTTATTGAAACAAACCTTCATGGAATTTGGTGAAAATCTGAAACTCGTTCACTTAAGTTTGTAGTAATGGGCGACGACATAAAATACGCCATTATACAAGCTTGTAAAACAGGAAGACAGTGAAAAGTACTGTCACTTAACAATTTCAATAGTAATGTCACTTAACAATGGGTCCGTTCAGGGTTCTCCCATCGGTTACCGAAAGCACTCTCGGTAACCATCGGTCACCTTCATTTGCAGATAGGTAGAACATTGGTAACCAATCTTCCCGCGACTCTACACCAGTCCTGTGGTAGTATCAGTGGCCTCGTTGGTACCAAATGTTACCATCGGTAGCCATTGGCAACCAACATGGTTGCCGATGGGAGAACCCTGAACGAACAAATTAGCACTTCTATATATTAATGTCACTTAAGTTAACAAAAACAACTCTATGCATTCTTCTTGAACTGTTGAATAAACACTTTCTATAAACACACCAGCCTTTCCTAGCACTATCTACCTGTATAATAGCTGCCACAGACCTTGAGATCCTGAGCAGGAAATCTACAACATTTGGATCCAGCTTCTACACACATGTGTTTTATTCTCAACTGCAGACTCCAGGAATGTATTGAAACCTTATTGGCAGCAGACTGGTTTTGGTTTAGTATATGACTTGTGCATTTAGGAGAATCAGAAAACCTTTGAAGTTTCATTTTTCCTTTATTAGATTTGAAACTGGTGAAAAGACAATCCATGAACACTTAAAATGTTGGGGATCATTTATTCACATAAATTTAATTTTTTTTTGGTTAAAACCTTTAAAGGGACACACAGCAATCTTGATCTTTTAAAAACCCGCGGAGTCCCGTTAGTTTTCCAAATAACGTGCATTTGTTCATAATATTAATTAAAAGAAAAGTATAAAGCGATTTTGCGATTTTTTTTTGTATATTACTAACTGGTGATTATATTGCACCAATAATATATTTAAACAAAATAAGAAGCAAAAATGAAAACTCAAAGTTTTTATTTAAATATATCCAAGCAGTTTTAAAGTGAAAATGATACTGGATTAATAAATGAGACACTAATGTTAATGCTTGATAAAAACGGATTCCGTTAAGGTAAATAATTGCCAGGGTGAAAATCAATAAAAACAAAAGATGAACCAAAAAGACAATGGAAACTGTACCTAACAATAAACACCTCCTGTCAGCCTGGAGATATACAAGATATATATGAGAGGCTGTTTATTTACAGTATATTAACCCCATCGTTCAGGTCAGTGCACATAACATAAGTGTGGCTTATCAGCACAGCCTCAGTATCACACTGCCTATTTACTGAGGTCAGGCCAGCCATAGAACACATTTATAAATTATTTATTTCATTCAGATAAACAATTTCTGTAAAAGAAAATATTTCAAGACAAAATCTAGGTTTTTATATAGCCTCCTATGACTAGGGGTAAACTAGCTTCTTGCTGTTGCTGATAAGCCACCACTGAAATATTTCTCAAATTGAGGGGATATTTACAGCATATTTATATTATAGGCAACTTTTTGGGGTTATTTTACACGAAGAGAAAGCATTATTTATGCAATTTATTTAAATTTTCACTATTGGTAGTTAAGAAAAACTTTATTTTAGATTATTGAACAGACGAATGGTAGAATTGTGGTTTGTTTCAATGCGCGAATATATTTTGTCAAATTTACAAAAATCTTAAAGAATTCATGACCTAGGGAACCTGTTCAGGTTTTCTATATTAGGACAACAAACTGACATAAATTTAAAGCATTTTGGGGAAAAGGCAGACCACAAAATATTGTTTACATTTGTATGGGACTTGCATCCTTGAAATTGTTAGGATGTTCCCAAGTCTATGACAAATACAGCTCAAGTATTTGTGTAAACAACTTCTAATACCACTTATCTACCGATACACCACATCAAGAACAAGGAACAAACTCCCACCACTAGTCGTTGCCAAGACAATAATAACAGACAATTACAAAGCAGTCAGCATGTGTGATTCAAACATGCCTGACTACCAGACGTGCACACCTTGTTCACCTTCTTAGTTCTATTCCAAACAGTTTATTAAATAATTTTAGAATTATTTTGTTATTAGAATTTTGTGTTTCTGCTTTACAAGAACCTCATTACTCAATGTCCAGTAAAACCTCTATGTGTTCTGAGATTGTAATGAGTTTTAAATTCCCTGGTTTCATTGGTCCAGTTTTTATCACTGAACCAATCAGAATGCTTCATTCATATTTTCATTTGGTTGTTTATCGTGACATCACTTTCTGGTATTATGACATCACACCCTTGTATTATGACATCACGTCATACTATTATGATGCAACTCAGTGTGTTCTCAGAACTGACTGAGCCTTTTAATTGCTGTAATGAGTTTCTTGACATTCTAAAAATAAAATAATTCTAAAACGATTTAATAGGCAGTTTCCAATGGCTTAAAGAAACTAACCCACCAAATAACGGCAAAATTACACCACAAAACTGTTTATCAAAACTCTAA
Organism: Cyrtodaria siliqua; assembly: GCA_037043455.1. NCBI lineage: Eukaryota > Metazoa > Mollusca > Bivalvia > Adapedonta > Hiatellidae > Cyrtodaria > Cyrtodaria siliqua. The sequence goes on along the minus strand of JAWPHD010014214.1, from coordinate 43,049 downwards.
CCAGGTGTTCAGGTCATATAATAATGTATATGTGCCAATTAAAAGTATATGTTTATTCACGAGATCTTAAAATACCCTGACTGAATATGTGTGAAATGAATTATGAGTTGATAACTTCGATGCTCCAGTTTCGGGGTTTGGCCTAGTTGGTTAAAGCAGTTTATATTGTCTATAGAGTTTGTATTCTTAATATATATATACCTTGTCATCAGTATCGCGGGTTCGATTCCCACTGGGAGCTCGACTTGTGAGGAAGTGTCAATTCTTACTGATAGCGGGAGGTGAACAGTACTGGTTCTACCCAGGAAAAGTTGGTCTGCCTCCACCAAAAAAAATTGACCATCATACATGTGTTGAAAATGACATTAAACACCATACAAACAAACAAACATATGTTGTAAAATTTCGCTGTTATTGGCGGATTACTATTGTAATAATTCAGTAAAATAACAAGCTCGTGGTACTCGCAGGCTGATCTGGGTTTACAATGGACGCGATGTTTACAGTCGTGCTTAGCGGGTTAAGGGTTAAAGTAACACAAGCGCCAAATTTCGCTATAAAACCGTTCTTCCAAACTCTACACATCTGTTGAGGTCACAAAATGATGCATATATGCTAATTAAAACTGTATATGTATCCACGGGTTCATAAAATACCCGCACATGAATATGTGTGAAATGAATTTAGAGTTGGTAACTTTTTATTCGAAGCTTCAAGCAATAACAAAAAGGCGATGTTTTTGGCTGGCCGGTTTTCATGTTTATATTGTATTTCTAGAGTTAAGATTTGCAATTATATGTTTGAGTTTTATATATACCTTATCGTTCGTCGAATTTAAAGCGGTGTGCATGTGTTGTAAAATTAGCGTGCTGTTGGCAGGTGAGTGACTTTAATAGTAACAATCTTAACATCCATCATGAAAATTGTTTACATTGTTTTTAACTTACAAGTGAGAAAGTGTCGGATATTTATTGATGGCGTGAAATATACAGTACTGCTTCTACCCAGGAAAAATGGGGTGGTTTGCCTCTACCACAAAAAAATTATCGTGATATAGGACCTAACATGTGCTAAAAATTACGTAAAATAGCATTCAAACAAACAAATTAGTTTGGTGGAGAAGTACAATTATTTAGTAAATGTCAGCGACCACATTTAAAGAACCATTATTTCAACCCTATTCTGAGTGATTAACTTTAATATGGAGTTAAATCCCCACACTCATTTCCTTCCGTGGTTGCCCGACATACTCTGGCATGGACATGCGTAAATTAAACACAAAAAAATCCTGAAAGTCAGTTAGCAGTAGTTCTAACATTCTCCTTGCCCAGTATGACTATGATACGAGAATGAATATCAAACTTGTAATTGTCCAGTCCTTCAGAAAACAAGCATCCTGTATTATCCAATATGAAAAGCTGATTTGTTCTGATCCATTGGAAACTTGTCATAACTGATTTATTACAAGTAATAAACCAAATATTTGTTCTCATTTATTCAAACAGACCTGAAATGTAATACTTCAACCATACTATTCAGTAATTAATGTTAATTGGAGACCGGTGAGGTGATTTGGTAATATTAATTAAATTCCAATATTTTCCTGCCAGTTTTTAAATTAATTTCAGTATTAAAGTAAACATGTTTTTGACAACAAGGTGATTGATGTGTCGTGTAGAATCATGTTTTTCCAATAGCCAGTACTCCATGGTCAATGTGGTGTCAAGCGTCGCTGGCAGTACTGTGCTATCATGTATCATGATTATTCAGTTTAAGAGACAATCAATGAAATGAAATTATAGTAATTATTTCTCCATGAAAACAAATTGTAATCTGACATTCTGATTCATATATGATACCGGAACATTTCCCAATCAAATGGTGGGAATTGTTTTGGAATTATCCTGTTAGGAATTCCAAGATAATAAGACAATCACCAGAAAAGCTACTCATAATATTATATAGTTAATAGTTCACGGTGCTCAGAATCCATAAATGTTCATGGTGCTCAGAAGTACATACTCTATCATCCATTCCTTTGGTACTTGGATATCAGGGTGGTGAAACTACGTGACCTTTTGGGTGGTTTTACGGCAAAACAATCTAAACAAGACGCTCAATTCAGATAGGTCTTCATAATTTTCTTAATATTTATCAAATGCACAAATATATCCCTTTGAAGCAAGCTCTTTCCTATGCTGCAAAAGGTAATTAGATTAATCCAGTACTTCCTTTGAGATAGCCCTCCCAAAGTCTTGGAAACAAAATAAATGTATGACCTTGTACATCTTGGAAGGGCTAATCTCAGAAAGTGCTGGATGAACCAAATTGCCTTTTGTGGCAGAGAAAAAGGCTCATATTGTAAGGGTATGTGTGCTTAATTTTAAATAAAAAAAAATTAAAGATCAGGGTTGAGTTTAAAAACAAAAAATGGTCCCAGAGAAACTTTTCTGATCATTTTATGCATTATGCTGCTCAGAGACATTTAATCACAAATTTCTAAATAATAAAGCATTTTTAAACCTTAAAATTTGGCATGTAAATACACTAAAAATACTCTATACAGATATATCAAAATAATTATATAATGTATTTATTTTCTATACTTTCTAGAACAAAACTTTTATTCCCAAACTGTCAATGATAAATTCTGTATTAACAATAAATTGATTTTTAAGTGCCCTTTGTTTTGCAAAACATAATGATTTAATCAGCATGTCAAATCAACAGATGGAGATCCATTTTAATGTTACGAATTTTAGAGTCATGATTTCAAACAAAGCAACACATGAAATATGAATTCAGGAAAAACAAAACTGGAGGCTGTTTATAAATAATCCTTTGTGTAGAATTGTGCCAAGTTTCAGAGAAGATGGAATCAAGCCTAAACCGTTACTCATCATATCTCATAAATACAGGACTAAATTGCATTTATGTGTAAGCATCTTATGCAGTACAGATGGGAAAAACACTTAACAAAAAAAGGAAAATGTGAATTTTGAATCACATGAAATGACATGAAAAACAGCAAGAAAATGCGTAATTGTGTTTCCAGCTGCGTGAGTGCATGCTGTTGTCAGCATTGAACTAGAATGGCTCTCGTTTCCAGAGCTGCTGAAATTGTTGACTAACATCGTAGAATATATAAAACTTAAAGACCCGTGTAACTCTGAAATTGTTGACTTACATCATTCATAGAGTATGTAAGACCTGTCTGTGTAACTGAAATTGTTGACTAACATCGTAGAATATATAAAAGTTAAAGACCAGTGTAACTCTGAAATTGTTGACTAACATCATTCATAGAGTATGTAAGACCTGTCTGTGTAACTGAAATTGTTGACTAACATCGTAGAATATATAAAAGTTAAAGACCAGTGTAACTCTGAAATTGTTGACTAACATCATTCATAGAGTATGTAAGACCAGTGTAACTGAAATTGTTGACTTATTATAACATCGTAGAATATATAAAACCAGTGTAACTCTAAAATTGTTGACTAACATCATTCATAGAGTATGTAAGACCAGTGTAACTGAAATTGTTGACTAACATCGTAGAATATATAAAAGTTAAAGACCCGTGTAACTCTGAAATTGTTGACTAACATCATTCATAGAGTATGTAAGACCAGTGTAACTCTGAAATTGTTGACTAACATCATTCATAGAGTATGTAAGACCAGTGTAACTGAAATTGTTGACTAACATCGTAGAATATATAAAAGTTAAAGACCAGTGTAACTCTGAAATTGTTGACTAACATCATTCATAGAGTATGTAAGACCAGTGTAACTGAAATTGTTGACTAACATCATTCATAGAGTATGTAAGACCAGTGTAACTGAAATTATTGACTAACATCGTAGAATATATAAAAGTTAAAGACCAGTGTAACTCTGAAATTGTTGACTAACATCATTCATAGAGTATGTAAGACCAGTGTAACTGAAATTGTTGACTTATTATAACATCGTAGAATATATAAAACCAGTGTAACTCTAAAATTGTTGACTAACATCATTCATAGAGTATGTAAGACCAGTGTAACTGAAATTGTTGACCTATTATAACATTGTAGAATATATAAGACCAGTGTAACTCTGAATTAATTTGTTGACTAGCATCTGCTTTTGATTATTATCAAAGAGTAATTAAAAGGGAACCACATTTTGTGAATATGTACTTGGTGCCATGTGTTCACACACAAGATTCAGTGTTAATTAATCAGACATAACGGGATGTTCTGTGAATGTCTCAGATTAGTGCTAATTGGTCCACAGTTGCAGATTATGCTAAATAATGTTGCAAAATGTTTCCATAGAGTCACATCTGGTATAGCAGATTGGACTATTACCTGTCACAACAAAAACACTAGTAGTACATCCTGGGAATTTCCTCAGCTTTGGATTTGTTTGTTTGTTTGTTTGTATGGTGTTTTACATCATTTTCATCACAGGTTATATATGATGGTTGATTTTGTTGTGGTGGAAGCAGACCACCCACTTTTCCTGGGTAGAACCAGTACTGTACACCTCCTGCTATCCGTAAGAATCGACATTTCCTCACTTATAAGTTGAACTCCCATTGGGATTCGAACCCGCAGTGTTGTTAACCCCTTGGCCACGGAGACACTTCTCAGCTACAGAAGCCAAAACAATGAGGATCATTATGCCCAACTAAAATGTCACCGCTAACGTATTTCTTTTGCATCGATTGTGAAACAAGTTCTTGCCACTTATATTAATCACTCTTGATGGCTTCCTGGGTAGAACCAGTGCAAAGCGATGTGGATAAATTATCTTGCTCAAAGATAAATAACATGGGCACGGCGAAGATCGAACTCGTGACCTTTTGATCTAAAGTTCAAAGCTCTACCACTGGACCACGCACTCCACTACCACTGGACCACACACTCCACTACCACTGGACCATGCACTCCACTACCTCTGGACCACTCAAATCACTACCACTGGACCATGCACTCAACTACCTCTGGACCACTCACACCACTACCACTGGACCATGCACTCCACTACCTCTGGACCACACACTCCACTACCACTGGACCATGCACTCCACTACCACTGGACCACACACTCCACTACCACTGGACCACACACACCACTACCACTGGACCATGCACTCCAGTACCACTGGACCATGTACTCCCCTACCACTGGACCACACACTCCACTACCACTGGACCATGCACTCCATTACCACTGGACCTCTCACTCCACTACCACTGGACCGCTCACACCACTACCACTGGACCACACACTCCACTACCACTGGACCACACACTCCACTACCACTGGACCATGCACTCCACTACCTCTGGACCACTCACACAACTACCACTGGACCACACACTCCACTACCACTTGACCTCGCACTTCACTACCACTGGACCACTCACTCCACTACCACTAGATGCGTGCACGCACTCCACTACCACTGGACCATGCACTCCACTACCACTGGACCACACACTCCACTACCACTGGACCACACACTCCATTACCACTGGACCACACACTCAACTACCACTGGACCATGCACTCCAGTACCACTGGACCACAAACTCCACTACCACTGGACCAGACACACCACTACCACTGGACCACGCACTCCATTACCACTGGACCACTCACACCACTACCGCTGGACCACACACTCCACTACCGCTGGACCACACACTCCACTACCACTTGACCACACACTCCACTACCGCTGGATCACTCACTCCACTACCACTGGACCATGCACTCCACTACCACTGGACCACGCACTCCACTACCACTGGACCACACACTCCACTACCACTGGACCACACACTCCACTACCACTGGACCACACACTCCACTACCACTGGACCACACACACCACTACCACTGGACCATGCACACCACTACCACTGGACCACACACTCACTACCACTGTACCACACACTCCACTACCACTGGACCACACACACTCTGCTACCACTGGACCACACACTCTGCTACCGCTGGACCACGCATTCTGCTACCGCTGGACCACGCACTCCGCTACCGCTGGACCACGCACTCCACTCCCGCTGGACCACGCACTCCACCACCTCTGGACCATGCACTCCCACCACCGCAGGACCATGCACTCCACCACCGCTGGTCCACGCACTCCACTACCGCTGGACCACGTCCTCCACTACCACTGGACCACACACTCCACTACCACTGGACCATGCACTCCACTACCACTGGATCACGCACTCCACAACTATTTTGAGAGGACAATGTATAATCAGGACTTGCAATGCTTTAGTTTTTATAAACATTTTACATACCACAATAATGCCATTATCGGAGCTATATAGTGATGCACCAAACCATTGGTCCGATTTATCCTCGACGTCCCTGTAATGTGTGCCATTATGTCTTATACCATTCCCTGAAAAACAGGTTTCAACATACAATATAAAGAGACACATGGCAATACTGAAGTCTTTATCAAGCATTAAAATTAGCGCCTCCATTATTAATCCAGTATCATTTTGACTTTACACCTGTTTACATATAATTAAATACAATTTTGAGTTTCATTTATTTTATTCTACTATAGGTTTAAAGATCTCATTGATGCAATATCACCAGTTAGTAATATACAAAAACTGTTAACTTTATTCTATTCTTATATTAAATATTAATAATTAATAATATTAATGATTGAACAAATGCAAGTTATGAGAAAAACTATCAGGATGCCATGTGTTTTTAAAGCATCAAGAAAACATCAAGATTGTGGTGCGTTTCTTTAAGATTATTATATAAAGATTATAGTAACTGTTTAAAGGGACGGATGGCAACCTGGAAGAACATAAGCACCTTTACAAGTATTTGCTTCATGTAACAATAGGGATACCATAGCGGCCATACAAATTTACATACATTTATTTGGCTTATTTCTGCTCCTTAGACTTAAAGTTGTTATTTTTGGTGATACAAGGTACTCACAGAATTTAGATTCCTAGAAATGTTAACAAATGAGTTTACTGTTTCCTTTCATCATAAAACATCAATCAAATGTTGATATATTTTTCTTTATTTTATTTTTGTGTTACCAGCATGGACAAAGGAAACCTTTTTTTTTTGTTTCTTCAAGGAACCCCATTTATTTCCCCCATTACAGGTGTGTAAGGGTTGAGGAGCCATTCCCAAGTCTCGCCGAATATTCTAGTAATAACAATCAACATAAATGTATGCAAGTGTTTTTATTATATTCATACAATCTTTGATTTGTAAACCATTGACCTTTTCCCGATTTTTTTTTAACTTTTGGGGCTCGTGCAAGATCAACTTTAAATAAAAAAGTTCAGCTCACCTTTTGTGTCAAATGGAATTTCTTGACAACTACTACCAGATTCTATGGCACATCTATATACAGCCCCGCCTCGAGTTACACCAGGCTGTCGGGTTTGGGCTCTAGGAGACCCAACTAATAACCTGAAATGTAATACAGCAGCAAGTTACAGTACCAAGTTACAGCAGCAAGTTAAGTAGCAAATTACAGTACAAGTTACAGCAGCAAGTTACAGTGGCAAATTACAGCAGCAAGTTACAGTAGTAAGTTACAGTACAAGTTACAGCAGCAAGTTACAGCAGCAAGTTACAGCAGCAAGTTACAGCAGCAAGATACAGTAGTAAGTTACAGTACAAGTTACAGCAACAAGTTACAGTACCAAGTTACAGTAGCAAGTTACAGCAGCAAGTTACAGCAGCAAGTTACAGCAGCAAGTTACAGCAGCAAGTTACAGTACCAAGTTACAGTAGCAAATTACAGTACAAGTTACAGCAGCAAGTTACAGCAGCAAGTTACAGCAGCAAGTTACAGCAGCAAGATGCAGTAGTAAGTTACAATACAAGTTACAGCACCAAATTACAGCAGCAAGTTACAGTACAAGTTACAGTAGCAAGTTACAGCAGCAAGTTACAGCAGTAAGTTACAGTAGCAAGTTACAGTAGCAAGTTACAGCACCAAGTTACAGTAGCAAGTTACAGCAGCAAGTTACAGCAGCAAGTTACAGCAGCAAGATACAGTAGTAAGTTACAGTACAAGTTACAGCAACAAGTTACATTACCAAGTTACAGTAGCAAGTTACAGCAGCAAGTTACAGCAACAAGTTACAGCAGCAAGTTACAGTACCAAGTTACAGTAGCAAATTACAGTACAAGTTACAGCAGCAAGTTACAGTACCAAGTTACAGTAGCAAGTTACAGCAGCAAGTTACAGCAGCAAGTTACAGCACAAGTTACAGCAGCATGTTACAGCAGCAAGTTACAGCAGCAAGATACAGTAGTAAGTTACAATACAAGTTACAGCAGCAAGTTACAGCAGCAAGTTACAGTACAAGTTACAGTAGCAAGTTACAGCAGCAAGTTACAGCAGCAAGATACAGTAGTAAGTTACAGTACAAGTTACAGCAGCAAGTTACAGCAGCAAGTTACAGTAGCAAGTTACAGCAGCAAGTTACAGCATCAAGTTACAGTAGTAAGTTACAGCAGCAAGTTACAGCAGCAAGTTCCAGCTGCAAATTACAGCAGCAAGATACAGTAGTAAGTTACAGCAGCAAGTTACAGCAGCAAGTTACACCAGCAAGTTAAAGTAGCAAGTTACAGCAGCAAGTTACAGCAGCAATTTACAGCAGTAAGTTACAGTACAAGTTACAGCAGCAAGATACAGCAGCAAGATACAGCAGCAAGTTACAGCAGCAAGATACAGTAGCAAGTTACAGCAGCAAGTTACAGCAGCAAGTTACAGCAGCAAGTTACAGTAGTAACTTACAGTACAAGTTACAGCAGCAAGTTACAGTAGTAAGTAACAGTACAATTTACAGCAGCAAGTTACAGCAGCAAGTTACAGCAGCAAGTTCCAGCTGCAAATTACAGCAGCAAGATACAGTAGTAAGTTACAGCAGCAAGTTACAGCAGCAAGTTACACCAGCAAGTTAAAGTAGCAAGTTACAGCAGCAAGTTACAGCAGCAATTTACAGCAGTAAGTTACAGTACAAGTTACAGCAGCAAGATACAGCAGCAAGATACAGCAGCAAGTTACAGCAGCAAGATACAGTAGCAAGTTACAGCAGCAAGTTACAGCAGCAAGTTACAGCAGCAAGTTACAGTAGTAACTTACAGTACAAGTTACAGCAGCAAGTTACAGTAGTAAGTAACAGTACAATTTACAGCAGCAAGTTACAGTAGTAAGTTACAGCAGCAAGTTACAGAAGCAAGTTACAGTAGTAAGTTACAGTACAAGTTACAGCAGCAAGTTATAGCAGCAATTTACAGTAAAAGTTACAGCAGCAAGTTACAGTAGTATGTTACAGTACAAGTTACAGCAGCAAGTTACAGCAGCAAGATACAGTAGCAAGTTACAGCAGCAAGTTACAGCAGCATGTTACAGCAGCAAGATGCAGTAGCAAGTTACAGCAGCAAGTTACAGTAGTAAGTTACAGTAAAATTTACAGCAGCAAGTTACATTGAATTGAATTGGGGTTTTAAGGCGCACCAACAAATGAAAAGGTTATATGGCGCCTAACAGGCATGAACATGCCAGGCTCATCTTCCATGTACATCGAGATAAAATATGGAAAATGGGCCTAGAACCTTCTCACCTTGAACTGCAGAGTTGCTGCAAATTCTATCGTAGAAACACCATTTACGCTGGAGCCACGTTATTGTTTTTCTGCCACTGCTCTTTTGATGCGAGCGAGATAGCACCTGAAACAATGCAGGGATCATGATGAAGACCTTTAATGAACATGCACAAAAAATGATAAAATGAACATGAATTTGTGGGGATTCTACCCGTCTGCCTACCCCTCCAAAGGGATCTGCAGTGGCCCTATTCTTTGCCCCATGACCAAACGGGGGCCCCCGGGAACCACAAGGGGCACAGCAAGTTACAGCAGCAAGTTAGCAGCAAGTTACAGTAGTAAGTTACAGTACAAGTTACAGCAGCAAGTTACAGTAGTAAGTTACAGTACAAGTTACAATAGTATGTTACAGTACAAGTTACAGCAGCAAGTTACAGTAGCAAGTTACAGTACAAGTTACAGCAGCAAGTTACAGTAGTAAGTTACAGTACAAGTTACAGCAGCAAGTTACAGTAGTAAGTTACAGTACAAGTTACAATAGTATGTTACAGTACAAGTTACAGCAGCAAGTTACAGTAGTAAGTTACAGTACAAGTTACAGCAGCAAGTTACAGCAGCAAGTTACAGCAGAAGCTACAGCAGCAAGTTACAGCAGCAAGTTACAGCAGCAAGTTACAGCAGCAAGTTACAGTAGTAAGTTACAGTAGCAAATTACAGTAGTAAGTTACAGCAGCAAGTTACAGCAGCAAGTTACAGTAGTAAGTTACAGTACAAGATACAGCAGCAAGTCACAGCAGCAAGCTACAGCAGCAAGTTACAGCAGCAAGTTACAGGAGCAAGTTACAGTAGCAAGTTACAGTAGCAAGTTACAGTAGTAAGTTACAGCAGCAAGTTACAGTAGTAAGTTACAGTACAAGTTACAGCAGCAAGTTACAGCAGCAAGTTATAGTAGTAAGTTACAGTAAAAGTTACAGTAAAAGTTACAGCAGCAAGTTACAGTAGCAAGTTACAATTACAGCAGCAAGTTACATAAGCAAGTTGCAGCAGCACATTACAGTAGCATGTTACAGCAGCTAGGTTACATTAGCAAGTTACAGTAGCAAGTTACAGCAGCAAGTTACAGCAGCAAGTTACAGCAGCTAGGTTACAGTAGCAAGTTACAGCAGAAAATTACAGTAGCAAGTTACAGCAGCAAGTTACAGTAGCCAATTACCTGGTTACATAATACAGTGCTCGAATTTAGCATTTTTTCCAAGTGGCGTCTTTTTGCCCTGTGAACTTGGTTTTACGACTTTGAACATAGGTTCACGCTCGTGAACATAGGATAACGACCGAAAATCACAGATTTGTTCGAGAAACCTAGTTTATTGAACGTAAACCTAGGTTCACGTTCGTAAACTATGGTTCACGCTCGTAAACATAGGTTCACGTTCGTAAACTATGGTTCACGGTCGTAAACATAGGTTGACGTCCGTAAACTATGGTTCACGGTCATAAACCTAGGTTCACGTCCGTAAACTATGGTTCACGATCGTAAACCTAGGTTCACGATCGTAAACCTAGGTTCACGCTCGTAAACTATAGTTCACGTTCGTAAACTATGGTTCACGGTCGTGATTGTCTATGCTCGTAAATCACAGATACCGGTCCAAAAGCATAGTTACAAGTCGATAAACCCGGTTTTACGAACGTGAACCTATGTTTACGAGCGTGAATCTATGTTTACGAGCGTAAACCATAGTTTACGAGCGTAAACTATAGTTCACGATGGTAAACATAGGTTTACGTGTGTAAACTATGGTTCACGCTCATAAACATAGGTTCACGGTCATAAACTATGGTTCACGGTCGTAAACTATGGTTCACGGTCGTTAACATAGGTTCACAGTCGTGAACCCGTGTTCACGCCCGAAATTCATAGTTGTTTTGATAATCCTAGTATATCAACCGTAAACCATGGTTTACGTTCGATAAACTAGTTTTCTCGATTTAACTATGAATTTCGGTCGTTATCCTATGTTTACGAGCGTGAACAGGGGTTCACGAGCGTGAACCGGGGTTCGCGAGCGTGAACCGGGGTTCGCGAGCGTGAACCATAGTTTACGAATGTAAACCTATGTTTACGACCGTGAACTTGGGTTTACGAGCGTAAACCTACGTTTACGAGCGTGAACTATGGTTTACGGACGTTATCCTATGTTTTCGCTCAAAAGTATAGGTTAACATGCTTTTACGTTCGAAAAACCTAGTTTATCGATCGTTAATCCTAGTTTTTGACCGTAAACCTGGGTTCGCGTAATTATTGGACAATTGGCTTGCCATAAACACTTGCATAATATTGTCAGTGCTTCAAAAGTTTACTGGCATTTTTAAAACATGACTGACAAAATGCCAGTAGAACAAGGAAATCCCAAGATGTTTTGTTAAAAAAAAAAAAGTGCAGTTAATTAGAGAAAGGACATAACAGTTACTGTGATGTTGTAGATGTTTTAATCACAGTACACGTAATGTAACAAGAAATTCATAAATGTTGAAGTTCCTCTTTGAAACATTGAGCCAGTTCAGTACTGTATTTAACGTTAAAAGTTTGCAAAATGTTGCATAATAAGTTTGCGCCAAACGCGTACTCTGTCAATAATGAAACTTTGCAGGAATACTATTTGCTGTGTTATGTGTTGTTTTAGTCTTTTTTTCGAAAGGAAAGATCTTACGTAGGCTAGCTATGTACCATTCGATTAACAGCAGAATATTGTAAATACAATATATAGCGGAAATTCCCGTGTCGCGTTTCTTTTTTGCCTTTCAGTATAGTTTGCAAATAGGAGACAGATGTCTGACATGAGAATTAACTGCATCTGCACATTTCCCCATGATTCTATAGAAGATAATGTAGCAGCTGCAGTCAACCTACTTGAGTTGTATTTACATCTAATCTCATTAAGAGATATAACTCAGATGTAACACAATTTTGAATTTGAGATTATGTCACTATGGCTGTCATTAATTAATAAAGAGGAAAACAGTACATTTTCATTTTTAAATATAGGTACCCTGTACCAGTACACACACCCTTACAGGGCACCCGGTACACACCCCTCGGTACACACCTGTTCAAGGTACCCGGTACACAAACCCTTACAGGGTACCTGGAACACACACCATTACAGAGTATCCTGTAAACACACCCTTACAGGGTACACATACCCTCAGTACACACACCTTTTCAGCGTACCCGGTACACGCACCCTTACAGGGTACCTGGTACACACACCCTTACAAGCACCCGGTACATGCACCCTTACAGGGTACCCGGTATACACACCTTACAGGTACCCGGTACACACACACATTTACAGGGTACCCGGTACACACACCCTTACAGGGTACCTGGTACACACACCTTACACCCTTACAGGGTACCCGGTACACACACCCTTACAGGATACCCGGTACACACACCCTTACAGGGTACACACATCCTTACAGGGTGCCCAGTACACACACCCTTACACGATACCCGGTACACACACCCTTACAGGTTGATCAGTACACACACCCTTACAGAGTGCCCAGTACACACACCCTTACAGGGTGCCCAGTACACACACCCTTATAGGGTACCTGGTACACACACCCTTATATACACTATATAGACTGGCTATCCCGACATTTATCACGGCATTGCCTAAACCCACCACCCCATGCCTTACCTTGTACATAGCTTTTAAAAATATACTTAACTGACACTTCTTTAAATAGAATCATATGTAAAACACTTATCTATTCTGTGGAAAACACTTAGCAAATACTGTAACAGTCACTGACCTATTGAAATCAACTGAACTAAGAGTTGACCTTGACTATATGTTTGCTGAGCTTACAATTGACCTTTCATAGTTTCGGCAAGTAGTTTTGCATAATAAATATGGACAAAAACAGGACTGAGTACCTTAGTCAAAGGTCTGTTAACAGTCTGGAAATCATTTATTCGAGGAAACTCTTTTAGAACAAAATATTATCCAACCTATCATTTCCTATGTTCGCAGTAGATCTGTAAATATATTATCTAAATATAACCGCCTGTTTTTGTTTTATTTTCTTAATCATTTAAATAAAATCGTATCATGTAACAGATTAGGATTAACATCTATATATTATCTAGTTTATTCCAACAACACAGCTTTAATATGGCTTAGCTACACACACACACCATCACACCTTTACCTAACTGCGATGGAACGGACTCCAACACGCACGTGCAGCCCAGGAAATATGAAGCTGTTGAGGCAACATAAGCCAGATGGCCTGTCAGGTCCTTTGTAGTATGGCTTTGCCCTACACAGCGTGTAGTCTGTATTATCTATTTCATACCATCCGACATTATTCATTTGAAGCTTGGCGTGAATGATACCTCTAATCAAAGACGTAATAACCCTTGCTTCTTAAATCACGTGAACAGGAAATAGAGGTGCGATTTACCGTAGATAGTCAACGATGTATGACGATTTGGCGTCAATCAAAAAATGTGTTTCAGTTGTGCATATGCCGCAAGTTACGTTTTATGAAAATGTTTGGTCAGGAAAACTCAATGACTCCGTTATTTTTCTTCTTCTTTTCAAAATCATAAATATTCATCTAAATGGAGCATAATAGTGCTACCATTTGTACATATAACATGTATAATTTAATGTAAATAAAGTATTATTCGATCACAAAACAAGAATGTATACTACAAGGCATCATATGAATACATATTAACTGTGTATTACTGAGAACTATATTTCAGCAGTACCAGATAACTGGAGGCTGAGGACAGATTCGAGGACAGCAACTACCACCCCGTGTCACTGACCAGTCTGTGCTGCACAGTCCAGGAACACATCGTGGTCAGAAACATTATGAATTGCCTTAAACATCAGCCTGTCAACATGGGATTCGGGCACGTTTGGTTGTGTGTATGTTGTTTTACGCCATTTTCAACACATGTAAAGTTATATATGACGTTCGATTTTTTTGAGGTGGAGGCAGATCACCCACTTTTCCTGGGTAGAAGAAGCTGCGAGATGAATACTGTTCCATGAACTAGCAGAGTCCATTGATAGGGGCACAACTCATCAAACTCGACTTTAGTAATTGTCTATCATTTAAATATCAAAAGATACAATTTCCTGTGGGCAAGACGATTTTTGACGTGCGCCGTCCTCCGGGATGCATCTATAAACGTCCGTATGTAAAAAAAAAAGAAAAGAGAAAAAAGAGAGCAATTTAGACGTCAATTAAATGAGACCATCCATCACCAATGCCTTCTAGCCGAGCTTGATTATTACGGGAGGTAATACATTCATTGGACGCAATCTTCCTATCAAATAGATCGACAGTTTACAGTTACTAGTCGAGGGACGGACATCAAAGTAATAGTAGTCAGAGGACTGCCGCAAAACACTGTACTTGACACACTCCTCGTCCTGCTCTTGATACATTATCTGCCAGACTGTGTCAGCTCTAGGACCAGATTATTTGCAGACGATTGCAATGTAGACAGAGCCATCAAGACTACAGAGGACAGTATCAAGCTACATGATGACTTGACGAGGTTAGTCTAGTGGGAACATACGCGAGGCATACTATTCCATCCAGACAAATGCAACGTCCTTTGAGTCAGCAGAAAACGCTTGACTTCAGACTCAAAGGCCAAGCACTAGATGTTGTAAGTACAGCTAAATAACTTGGATTAGACCTAACCTCCAACATCCCTGAAACCACCATACCGACAGGACAGTGAAGAAAGCCAACAGCGTGATAATGAACCTACATGTCAGCCGCCACCAAACCAAAGCATTCGCCTACTTTACTCGTGTACGGCCAAACTTGGAGTACTGTGCATCCACCCGAAGCCCATACACTACATAGTCCGCAGACAAGTAGACAGATACACCTCCTACAGGTACCACAACATCAGCAGGGTTACAAACATGCTTGACGTCCATGGTTGGGAGAGTCAGACACATGGAACAACTCGAACTAAGATGCAGTTGACTATGCTTCACAAATACTGCATCATTTGATTCGAACATACCTCCTGCATCTACACGCAAACGTGTAAATGATTTTAATTGCACGTGTAACCACTCAAGGAAGAAATTGAGACAGATCAAATCTTCTACAGATGCCTAACCGTACAGCTGTCCCACACGCACCGTAAAGCCATGGAACTCACTTCCAGCTACTACAGCTGACACCCCCAACTTGGTAACCTTCAAGCCGGAGCTAGCCTCCTTCTACAGGGCCCCCAGTGTAAATAAGTTCCCAATGTTAGTCTGAAGCTACGTCAGCTGGGCCTGGCACCAAGAGGCCGCTACTTTAGCCGGATTGGTTCAGTCTGTAGGATTGTACACTAATTATTTTCTGCCTTTCCTTAAATATTTGTTCTAACTTTCCTCTTTGTAATACTTCTTATTTTCTTACGCTAAGGTTGTTTTGGTCAATTGTGACAGAAGTTAACGAGAAACACAACTCATTAATTTGTATCATTTTCCTTGTTCCTGCTTGGATTGACGCTTTCAGATCGCCTCCATATATCCTACCAGATCTGAAATTTACTCTTTATCATGATCTATTTAATTTGTTGGCATATGTTGAAGTTTTAGAGACCTGGCTACACAGGTAAATGCATAACTAACAGACAAGAACCCAGGATAGGCTATACTTACGTAACTTGGCTGTGAAACCTAGCAAACTAGAACACAGGACATGCTATACTTAGCTGTGAGTATCATAGCTATTATCGTCCTACCATGGCTCTATATACTTAGTAGTATATTGTAGGTACATAATATATAAAAACAGAACTACGATTCCCACAGTGGGAGTGTACGCCCTCTCGCACATACGCCTTACAAACGGGGGCCGATGCACGTGCTTGTAATAATACGCACATCTGACAGGTATACTAGCCAGGATGTATACATTCTTAATACTAGTTAACTAGTATACATTGTGCATCCAACACTTTGATACCTAGCCTCCACAACAACTATCGGGGCCATCGTTGATAAGTGATTTGATTAGCGTCGCGGAGTAGGCCAGCAACATAAATAATATAGCGTAACCTCTTTTCATATAATTACTGAGAAACATAAATAACTCAACTGCAATTGCTTTCCCATTATCGGACTTTCCAATACAATGGCCACGTCAATAACCCGAATTTCCTTCTAAAAGCACAATTAGGCTACCATTTGTTACGTTTGACAAATTATACTATCAGGCAAAGATAAGGACCGCCGCCCTGTTATTGACGGGACGGGGTCTATGTGTAACAGATGATAACATGGTATTAATTATTTAACATCCCCTAGGGGACGGGCACACGCGGAGTTGACGTGATTTATGCAAATGACGACGCGTGTGTACGCATGTGGACGGCAAGTTTACTTTCATTTATGACAGTCTGTTAAATCATTTTAGAATTATTTTCTCTTTAGAAGTTGCCATATCAAAAAGTCAAGAAACTCTTAACCAATGAGTAATACAAACACTCAAAATATAATTGTTTATGCAAAAAAATAGAACTCACTGTGTTCTGAATACACATTGAGTGTCTCCTATAGGATTTACACTCACTGAGTAATGAGTTTTTTGACTTTTTGATATGGCAAATTATATAAACATATTAAAAAAATTCTAAAAATGATTTAATAAACTGATTTATATGATTAGGAATACAAATGATTTAAAAAAATGTATATTGTCAATACATAATGTTCACTTATAAAACACATCATTATTAAAGGAATGGAAGACATGGGGCTTGAAAATCATACCATTTGTACACTGTTGCAATTAATATGTTTATAATAATTCTCGCGTTATGAACCGTTTCAGTTTAGTATCCATGAATAATGACTTATTATAATACATCTTTCATGTGTTCAGATGCCGTAATAAACAAAGATGAAGTATACCCTTATCAATTGTATTATTGGTAAATCAAATACGAAATCAAGACGTAACCGTGATTCAGCTATAAAACTCGCGGAAAAGGCTAACAGGAGCACAGAAGAAGCTATAATAGTAGTAAATTAGTAATGTAACACTTTAATTCATTTTCCGTTTTATGATGGGAACACTCAAATGATTTGTAAACAAAACACAATACCCTTGCTTTGGGGGGAAATGTTTTTTGGAAAGAAACTGATAGTTTAGTTGATAGTGTCACATACATCTAAGGTAAAACCTTGCTTTCTCAGGTGGGAAGTATTATTTTTTTAGTAAATTGATGTCAGAAGAGTACAACATAAACGCATTTTATTTAGTGTTACGCTACATCACCCCCTCGCCACCTGCGGTTAACATAACAGTGTAGTTATTTATGATATTTATCGTACGCAAAAATGCGTCATCGTGCATTTCCCATTTTCTGTCCTAATCTTTTTAAGTTTTCCTAAATGGATAATCAGGAATGACACATTCGCGATAACAGGTAATCGTGTGTACGCTATGTTATGTCCATACCCCTATCTTTTTATCCGCCATATTTTTTTCATTTAACGATTTTTGTAAACAGTAATAGCAGTGTAATACGTGCATTTGTTTCCCCAATAAACTGAAAATAATGAAAATATTTGACTGGGGCAATTAAACTGTCACTTTCATATCATTCTGTAATTTTATTTTTTTAACACTAACTCTTTTATATTTGACTGGGGCAATTAAATTGTCACTTTCATATCATTCTGTAATTTTTTTTGAACACTAACTCTTTTATTGCGGTGATGTTATCGGTGTAACGAATATAGACCTTTTAAAATGTGTTATTTAAATCAACTAACTACATATCCGGTGTGCAATACATGAGTTTTTTTTTTATTACCATATATATATAAACACCTGAATACAAAGATAGGTGTGTTTATTACCATTTAGATCCTTGGTCTTGATGCAGTGCCACAGAATAACCAAACATACTCCGACTCTCCCCAGAATGAATAGTTGCAGTTTCTAAATCTAGATTGTATGCTGATGCTAGATTAGTGAACATAGTCAGAAATACACAAAACACTCCAACAGCCCCACGTACACGCCTAGTCAAGTATTTCCTGTGGAAAGCACACATATTCGTTAATTCCAAACTTCCTATTCCTATATTTTCCATCTCTACTGATAGATCAACTTCAAAAACGTGTATAAAGGCTCTACGAAAAACACCTATTTTATTCCGAAATTCACATTTCTAGGGTTTGATCCAAATAAAAATACACTGCAACTATCCACTGACTTGAGAATATGTAAATTCCACTAAAGTTCTGAAAGTTATATATAGAACACTCCTTGCACGTATATACACCGTTTCTTACTCACAGCGATAAACCATTCAACATCAGAAGCCAAAATTATTGGGCCGGTCCATGAAAACTGCGGGTGTGTGCATAAATCACCCCTACTTCACTAATGGTTTAACCTACCCTCTGGCGTAAGAAGGAGGGTGGACCACACGTTCCATATTAAGATTACGTTTAGAATCATCACGCTGTGCGAGTATGTACAGCGGAGATTACTTACAGCGGAGATAACTTAATGGCAATAAAAACGTTTCACTCTTTTTTCATTTGAATCTCGGAACCCTTGTTGATCAGTTTTACCTTGGTTGATTTTTCAGTTACTAAAACACATTTAAAATATCCTCTCATTTACTCCATGAGGCCTATTTCACATACTGAATGTTTGTTTTAAGTCATTTGATTGTAATTAGAGTGAAAGGCATTTTAGCATGATCGCATGTGTTTCTATTTATCCTTATTGCTTTATCGATGGATCGTTTCTTCATTATTTTATGGATAGTTTTATGAATAGTTCTGACTACAGAATAATATAGCGAATATTGATATTGAAAAAAATAAAAATAAAATAACGAAGATGATGTTTTTTCGCTGTTCTGATCAGTAGAAGTATTGTTGGTTTGTCGCTTAATGCTACCTGATAGCGTGTACCGTTTTTAGCTCTGCCGTTTTTAGCTCTACTGGCCGCAGGCAAGTTGTCCGTCGTCCAATAACTTTTGGCTTGTTTACGCGACATGGTCTTCATTCTTTAATATGTCGGGGGAGCATTATAGTCGCTGATTTCACCTTCTGTCTTTCCCACCTTTTTTTTTCCGGCGCATATTTCAAAACTACTGATGGGACTGCAATGTAACTTCACACAATGATAGAGGGAAATGAGAGGAAGTGCAGAGTGCAAGAACCGTAACTCTGCCGTCATTCAAATTATAGTTATTGCCTTTGTAATTTTATACTTAGAATGTTTTTTCGGAGCATAACTTCAAAACTACTGATGGGACTGCAACGAAACTTCAAACAATGATAGGAAATGCAGAGTGCAAGAACCGTAACTCTGCCTCATTCAAATTAGAGTTATTGCCTTTGTAATTTTATACTTAGAATGTTTGTTCGGAGCATAACTTCATAACTACTGATGAGACTGCAATGAAACTTCACACAATGATAGAGGGCAGTGAGAGGAAGTGCAGAGTGCAAGAACTATAACTCTGTCCAGGGCTCAAATTTAGCGACAATTTGGACTGGCAACATTTCGGCAGTAGCATTTTTTTTTACAACTGGCAAAACGAACACTTGCAATTTCTACGGTTGTGTGCGTGTTAGTACAAATATGTAACAAATAAGTAAAAGCACACGTGATGATTCATCATTAGCAAACATGCTAGATTCCATGTGTCATACAAATACAAATCAGGACAACTTAAAAATATTAAAACACCATTGATATGAAAGCATATGTTTCAAAAACAGACATAGTATTCTAAATTAAACACATAAGGTATTTTGATGCACTTGCACATTTTTGCCAGTACTTGAAAAGTTTACTGGCATTCTGAAAATGTCACTTGCATTGTGCCAGTACGCCAGCTTGAGTCCTGCTGTCTTCATTACAATTAAGAGTTATTGCCCTTTGTAATTTTACTTAGAATTTTTGTCCGGGGCATAAATTCAAAACTACTGACGGGACTGCAATGAAACTTCACACAATGATAGAGGGCAATGAGACAAGTACAGAGTGCACGAATCGTAACTCTGATATCATTCAAATTAAAGTTATTGCCCTTTGTAATTTCATACTCAGGATGTTTGTCCGGAGCATAACTGCAAAACTAGTGAGGAAACTGCAATGAAACTTCACACAATAATAGAGGGCATTGAGAGGAAGTGCATATTGGAAGAACCGTAACTCTGTCATTATTCAAATTAGCTATTGCCCTTTGTAATGTTATACTTAGATTTTTCTGGAGCATAACTTCAAAACTACTGAATAGACTGCATCGAAACGTCACACACTAATAGAGGGCAATGAGAGGAAGTGCAGTGTGTAATAACCATAACAAAAGAATCATCATTCAAATTAGAGTGATTTTGCCTTGTGAACACTAGCACCTTCATTTATTATTTGATATTTACGCAATATTGCCAGATTGTTAATATCAATGAAAGCTCGGCCAAGTTCGAAAAGCATCCGGATTGAACCAGTAACACCAGACTTATGGCCATTGCTTTTTTTAAATATGCAATATGCTATATAGATATTGGGAACCTGCCTGGTTCGCTAACTTTTTTTTAATGACCCAAGGGAGCGCATTAGCTTGTTTAAATAAATCTAGGGCCATAACTCTGGTGGTTCTAATCTGATATAGCTGGTTTTCAAACTTGTCCGAGCTTTAATTGATATCAACAATCTGGCTAAGTTTGGTCGAGGTCAATTACAAAATGAAGGTACTAGTTAAGCAGAATTTTCCAATAAATCAAGGGCCACAACTCTGGTGTTACCAATCTAATCTAGCTGGTTTTCAATCTTGTCTAACAATTTGGCCCAGTTTGATAAAAATCAAATACAAAATGAAGGTACTAGAGTGTTCACATGGCAGAATATTGAATTAAAAAAAATAATCAAGGACCATAACTCATGTGTTACCAATCTGATCTAGCTGGTTTTCAAACTTTTTGGAAGTTTTATTAATATCAACAGTCTGGCCAATTTCAGTAAAGATTAAATACAAAATGAAGGTGCTAGAGTGTTTAAAAGGCACAATAGGGCATTTTTTCAATAAATCAAGGGCCATTACTCTGGTGTTTCTTATTCAATATAACTAGTTTTCAAACATTTTTCAGCTTTCATTTATATTAATAATCTGGCCAAATTTGGAAAAGATTAAATACAAATTGTAGGTGCTAGAGTGTTCACAAGGCCGAATATGGCATTTTTCAGTAAACAAGGGCCAACTGATGCTTTTCGAAAGTTTGGTGAAAATCCATCAAGGGATTATGGAGAAATAGCACATAAAATTTGTGTGGAAATATTCGAAAGACAATTAACTGTCAAAAATCATCAAACCGGAACTAGATGACCATAAGTATATCTCCACTTTATATGAGATGCTTCTCACTAAATTTGGTGAAAATCCATCAAGGGGTTATGGAGAATTACACGAGAAATTTTGAACAGACCGACTCCTATCTACCCCCTCAAACTTTGTTTGCAGGGTATAATTGAAAGCTCTATTATGTTTACACAGACAACTCATCCCGAAAGACTTCGGCCGGTAGAGCTAAAACTGAAAAAAAGAGCATAATCGAATATTTAACAATATTTTCTCTTAGGTTTGTACATCTTGCCTCAAACATTTCTATTGCAACTTAAAGGGACACTGTCCGTAAGTAAGCAGATATTGAGCATAACCAAATAACTGTCCGACTTTTATTCAGTGAAATATATACATGAAAACATGAGCATAGACACTAAGAAGTCTGTAGTAATACATTCGTGAGTTTGAAAAAAAAAAGCTTAAATTATTATTTGTAAATAAAGTGGGACCCACCGTATTTACCTTTTCTGCGATCACGTGACTTCCATTAGCGCATTAGGTTTTCTCCATAGTATTTAGAGCGTAATATGTGTGGCCCGCTTAGCTCAGTCGACCACTTTACGCTCACTATTATTACCGCGAGTGCAATTTTAGTTTGGGCTGCGAGTTCAAACGCCCGAAATGGTTTCTCTTTTTTTTTGTACCGCGATTGAATTCCGTCAAACAATCCTGCTTTAATTAGTAAATATTCAGTAATGTTTGGTGTGTAATGTTTGCGAACATTATTAGTGTGTGTTTTATAAGCTAAAAGTTACGGACAGTGTCCCTCTAAGCATAGGTAATGGTATGTTAAGGCGACTTATACCAGGTGATACTACATTGGAATAGCAAACATGCACTTTTGTTACAAATTTACTTGCATATATAACAAACAACAGATAAATACCAATTAGGATTTTATTTATAAAGAGAACATCTATGCATCGATGTAAATGTTAATTACAATGTCAAGTGACAATGAGTGATTATATAAAAATCTGAATTAGTTAAATGATGTAACATAAATACAAACTGTGATTCATGAATGGCTAATATTCCCTATGTACAGCACCAGAAACATCTCATGTTATTATGGCCAATGGCACTTATGTTGCCAATTGCCTAATCAAGTTGGGAGTTGATATCTAGGCTCTGCCAGTGTAACTTGTACAACATGCACACAGGCAGTTTCTCCTCATGCGAAAAAAACACATTCAAATTCTCGACAAGTGAAATAAAGTTGTTTTACTTTTATTTAAATATACATATAATTACAGGTTTTTTGTTCATGGGAAAATTTTCCTCCTGCAAATTTCAAGTGAATGACATAGCTGTTCACATTTCCTGTTAATTTCTTTTTCATTACAAATTTAAAGATATATGTTGTTTTTGCACATGAAATCACCAGAGGACAAAATACCTGTGAAACCCGACAGATGAAAACTGGTTAAGGTTACAATTTCCAAACTATTACATTCACTATAAAAGGCAAATTTGCCCTACTTGATCTATTTAGTTAACAGTTGTTCCTTTTCAAAAAGCCATACTGATCACCCTTAAAAATAAAATGTACAAATTATGTTTGCTAACTGAAGTGTAATAACCACAAAACATGTATAACAAAGCTATTTCTACATACGTATCTTATTACATACACATCAGATTCTGCACAGTTAATAGAAGAAACATCAATAACAACAAATAAACCTGCAATAATCTAAATATCATAGTTTACTGAAATTACTCTCTAGAGCTTCTTAATCCGAGAGTATCAACAGATCCTATTCAAGCCACCATGTGCAAATCACAATTTATACATTTCACATATTTATTTGCTGTTATCAGTTACAAAAATAATCTTCTAAAAAATAAGTTCCTGTTACCAGTCTAAATGGCCACAGCATGTGTGTTGAGCCCACAGAATAACATTCAAGTTGACAAGAAGTATAAACTGATGCAGTTTTATAAACTGATGCAGTTTGGTCAATTTATCGGCACAGAGATGGTGAGTTACAGATGTTGTACCATTAACATGAGACGAACCATATTTGAACAAAGTAGGTCACCCCAGCCATACAAGAATTGGTTTACCAAGTTAGGTCGATTCAAGGAACCCACCCATGCAGTTTGGTCAACATGCCACCAACAGAAGCTGAGATACAGAACAGACATGATCTATGTTTCATGGAAAGTAAGTCACAACAAAAAAAGTTAGTTCACCAAATCAGCTAAATAAAAGGAACATACTGATGTCTACGTTAAAAGTTTATATTCCCATTAATTTACATTAGTGTATGTCACACCCACAACCTAGCTACACACTCACACACTACTACTTTCACTCCCTTTGAATGACAACAGATTTCTGCTACTTGATGCCCTTAAAAGCTAGACAATCTTCCTAAATCATACATATCAAAATCTCGTTCAATTTCTTTCCGAATCTCATATACAGGTTTGTTACTGTTGTATTACTCCAAGAAAATTAACCCGACTAAAGGTGGCTGCAGAAAAGGATACCACTTATGTATGCATGTGCACCTTTGTTGTTCTAAACATGACAGAATGCTGTTTGGGGCATACTTTAGAATCTTTACCCAAACAGCATACATTTTAAACCAAAGTTTCACTATTGCAGATTGTTATCCCAATGTTTCAAAATTACAAATAGTTATCCCAGTGTTTCACAATTACAAGTTATCCCAATGTTTTCACTATAACAGATTGCTATCCCAATGTTATCAATATTACAGATTGTCATCCCAATGTTTTCACTATGACAGATTGCTATCCCAATGTTTTCACTATTACAGATTGTCATCCCAATCTTTTCACTGTTACAGTTGCTATCCCAATGTTTTCACTGTTACAGATTGCTATCCCAATGTTTTCACTGTTACAGATTGCTATACCAATGTTTTCACTGTTACAGATTGAAATCCCAATGTTTTCACTATTACAGATTGGTATTTCCCAATGTTTTCACTATTACAGATAGTTTCACTGTTATAGATCTCTTTTCTTTAAGAATTGTTCTCCCAACGTTTCACTATTATAATCATTCACATTATGTTCATATATATTTGACCAGTTGATCCACTTTAAAGTTGATATATATCTGATTAGTTTATTGCATCCACGTTTATATTTTATACATTTGGCAAGTCAATATTGCAACCAAATTGATATTTATAAACATCTGGCAAGCTGACATCGCATTGTGCATTGGTGTGATAATTACAATATACTGACTGTAATGAAGCTACAAGGCAAATATGTAAAAAAGATCACTGTCACACCATTTTCAAGTTTACCGGGACAGAGGTAGTTTGTATGTAAAACAGACTGTTTTATTTAACAATAATTCATAATTTTCTACTGCAGAGATGTTGAAATTTATCTTATTTTCAGTAGGTGATACAATTTGTTGTTGGTTTTTATCCTTAGGTTCTGTAGTAAAATAAAAATCTTTGGCAGAGTTAAAAGACGATAATTTTCATGATTTTGATTTTGAAAGATACATATATTGAATCAATTTGTATGAATGAGCAAGAAATATGCAGTGTTTTAAAAGAATCACACTGTATATACCTTAATTTTAACAGTAAACTTGGTTGAACATCAAGGATAAAGACTGAGTTTATCACTTACCAGAATGTATTGGTATGTCTTATTTCTGGTCACTGTTTGGTCAGTTTTTTGATGATTATGAATTAGTGTTCTAAACCCAGCATTGTCCCCAAGATGCTGCTTTAGTCAATTTAAGTATTTTTTCATAAATTATTGCAATATGAATTGTCCCCCTTGATTATTTATCATTTTGAATTAATAAAAATCTCACTTTTAACGGATGATAAATGCTTCGAGATTTCCATGTGTCCCTTTAAGAAAACACCTGTAGTTGATAGCTACTACTACTTCTCTTTGGGACCACTTACACAAGTACAACTGTGCTTAGCATAGTTTCTCAATAAAGGGAGGCAACCAGTCATACTACTGCAGGCAACCAGTCATACTACTGCATGCAGGCAACCAGTCATACTACTGCAGGCAACCAGTCATGCTACTGTAGGCAAACAGTCATACTACTGACTCCTCAATTCAGGGGGAGTATATACCCATATTGTAGTCTTAAAGAGACTGTTGGCAATATGAGAAGGTATATACCCATATTGTAATCTTAAAGAGACTGTTGGCAATATGAGAAGGTATATACCCATATTGTAGTCTTAAAAAGACTGTTGCAATATGAGAAGAGTATATACCCATATTGTAGTCTTAAAGAGACTGTTGGCAGTATACCAATATTGTAGTCTTAAAGAGACTGTTGGCAATATGAGGGTATATACCCATATTGTAGTCTTAAAGAGACTGTTGGCAGTATACCAATATTGCAGTCTTAAAGAGACTGTTGGCAATATGAGGAGGGTATATACCCATATTGTAGACTTAAAGAGACTGTTGGCAATATGAGAAGGTTTACAGCAAATGCTGAACATGGATAATGGCACCATTTATACTCTCTCATATACTGCTTAAAATATTGCAAACTGACATTCCAGTTGCAAGCTGTTATAAAAATCAACATTTATTTAAATTAAACATTTTATCCTATGCTATAATCCTTTGACATACAATATTTTCTTTGAACTATTAAAAGTTGTATAGCTGAAGATATTAATTTTATGAATGATGAATTTGAAGTTTGAGAGTTATAGGTCACAGTAATCTTGATTTCCTTGAAACTTGCAGCATTTGTCTACTTAACTTGCATATTTGCCATGCATTATTAATAACTATTTCAAAGCAAATTGTTTTCGCACATTAATACTATTTGCATATTTATTTTTTGATCATATTGCATTAAAACTATTTCTAAACTTACATCAAAGCCGCAAAGAAAAATGGAAAATTAAATTAATTCAGTATATATTTAAAATGATACTTAGATTAATAAATCTAGGTGATAAATTGAATGCTTCAAGATTGCTGTTAGTCTCGTTAACACCAATGCAGTTGGCCAACATGCCTTCCCTGTCCAAAACTGCCAACAGTTCCTTTAAAATGGCATTTAAAACATGAAAATAGTTTGAATAATACAACAAGGGAATACATATAATTGGTTGAATAGTTTTTCAATAGGTTTAGAATATGATGAAACCATTTAAATAACCAAGCTTTCATAAATCTTACATAATGAGCAACAGTATGATAACATAATATTATTATCTGAATGTAAAAAATACAGAACTACATAAAACATTATACATTCATTAAAAACAAATATTTGTTTAAAGATTGATGGCCGCAGTTCGTGTGATTCAGGTCCAAAACGTGATACTGAGTAACCAAGACATCACACAGACCCAATGTACTGTACACTGACCCAGTATGCAAAACACTGTACAGATGTCCAATACTGACCCAATAAGCATTGTACACTATACCAGGGGTCAAGCCAGACTCCAAAAACAGGGAGAAGTCACTTCTCCCTCCAGTCAAAACAGGGAGAAGTTTTTCAAAACAGGGAGACTTGAGGACGGTCGACATGAGACGGACGATTAAATATTGAATTGAATTTAACCAATTGCATATTATTTTGTTATTGTATTGGGGTTATTACTGTTATAATAACTAAAATAATGAATAATACTAATAAAGCATGTATTATTATTATTATCATTATTTTGTTATTATTTAAGATCAGGATATAAAACCCCTAACCAATTTGACAGAGACATGTTGATTGAATGCAACATTATTCTGGTGTTCGTTTCATTTTTATTGAAAAATAATAATTACTAGATAATTACCCCAAACTTAATTTTACGTTCATATGATCTCATATTCATTGAGTAACAAAAACAAAATCATTAACTAATTGAACGATACAATACATTTCTGTGTGATTTCTCTCGTCAATAAAACAATCACAAACAAACTCGCTTTATACCAAACACATTTCTTTATTTCATAATTAGCCGTCAATAAAACACAAAGTTTGCAGTTTTTCTTATTGTCGACCGCCGCAAAGATTGAGTAACAAAAACAAAATCATTAACTAATCGTACGATACAATACATTTCTGTGTGATTTCTCTCGTCAATAAAACAAACACAAACAAACTCGCTTTATACCAAACACATTTCTTTATTTCATAATTAGCCGTCAATAAAACACACAATTGAAGTTCGCAGTTTTGCTTATTGTCGCCCGCCGCAAAGATTCTTTAATACTGTGCCGATGTCAATCATATAATTATACACCGCCTTTAAACGTATTTATCGCCGGAGAAAGTACTTTGTTGTCAATCATAACATAACCCCGCCCTTGCGCAGTATTTTGTAGTAAGATTTTTAATTATTCCCCAAACGGAAAAATATGACGGCTTTGATTGGTTTACCTAAATAGAATGCGCACATGATCTAATCACGTGATCGCCTAACGAGCAAACATGGCGGTTAATATTCACATCTCGCCTAAGGCAAGCTGATAATGATCGATAATTAGGTTATTGTCCTGATTAGATGAGTCGGGTTGTTATTTAATGGCAATGGGATTAACTAAGGTACGTGTGATACACGCGCTGATTGTGTATTTTAGAGGCTTTTGTTTATTAGGAGGTTAATCACATTTGAATTTGACGAAATTGACCCGAATTTGTCAAAAATGACGGCGACTCAAATTTCGCCCCAAATGAATAAAAAAGCGAAGTCGGCCAAATTTCGGCGAAGTTTATAGCGACTTCGCCTAATCGCGTGACCCCTGCTATACACATGTCTAATACTGACCCAGTATGCACTATACACATGTCTAATACTGACCCAGTATGCACTGTACACATGTCCAATACTGACCCAACATGTCTAATACTGACCCAGTATGCACTATACACATGTCTAATACTGACCCAGTATGCACTGTACACATGTCCAATACTGACCCAACATGTCTAATACTGACCCAGTATGCACTATACACATGTCCAATACTGACCCAATATGCACTGTACACATGTCCAATACTGACCCAGTATGCACTGTGTATTGTACAAAATACTCAACCAATAAGCATTGTACACTGTACACATGTCCAATACTGACCCAATATGCACTATACACGTCCATATATGGGAATTATTGAGCCAGTCTCCAAACTCTTAATTTCTGACCAATAACAGACATTTGGTATAAAAGGTACACACGGTAATCTTGATTCGTTTTCAACTTGTGGCATCCCATTTCATTTTCTACATAAATTGCATTTGTTCAATCATTAATATTAATCATAAAAACAGTACAAAGCAAATTGCGCCTGCATGTCAATAATTGTTGATTATATTCCACCATTAATATATTAAAAACTACAGCAGAATAACGAAAAAAACAGAAAAAAAATATATTGATTCAAGATTGCTGTGCATTCCTTTAACTTTAAAACTGAAAACGTTTAACAATCTTCATGTGACCAACGTGTCATCAACAATTCCCATATTTCCCACAATCCCCATTCCTAGTTCTCCGCCTCCTGTAGCTGGTCTGTGAAGTCGTCCTGTCTTCTGCCCGGTGTTGTCTTGCTCCTTTTGACTACAAATTCATAGCATTGGAAGACTTTTATCACTCACTTTATATTAGATTTATTTTAGCATCTAATGGAAGTGGTCAGATTTTTTGGATAACACAAAATAATTTGATTCCAAGATTTAAAGTTTAAACACACTACCTCTACCATATATGAAAAATGCACCATATTGATATTGGGCTAGTATAGACAATTTACCTATAGGTATATATGGACGAACCTCATTACTATCATTACCTCAATTATTTATAAATACATGCTTCTTGATTGTAAAATATATCTTACTGATAACTAGGTTGTACACACTGCAATAGTATGAGCGTTGAATAAACACAATGTTTTTCCTTGAATTTCAGACTTCCACCCCCTCACTCAGACCCCCACCACTCTCACCCTCCTGTTAAGGTCAAGTTCTGGATGTGTGAAACTTATGTTAAGTTATATTATCTTCTCCATTTAATTCCTGATAATTGAATTTGATGAACAAATTAAGGAAATTGTGGAACTGCTCTATTGTATTGAGCTTCTCTGCCTTACACACAGCTATGATCCAAGTTTGATTATACACTCACTATCTTAGATACAGAGCTAAACACAACCTCCTAACATAAAACAAGTTCAATGACTTCTATATTTCAAGGTCAAGGTCACTTATGATATCTCACTGTTATTGTGGACATAGCCACCCTACTGCTGAACACTGAATGATACAGACAGCTTGTTACATCTTACTATTATTGTGAACATAGCCACCCTACTGCTGAACACTGGATGATACAGACAGCTTTTTACATCTTACTATTATTGTGAACATAGCCACCCTACTGCTGAACACTGGATGCTACAGACAACTCGTTATTATCTCTGTGAATGTAAACATAGCCAACAAACTGCTAATCACTGGATGCAACTTGCTACTTGTTATTATCACACTGTGGCTGTAAACATAGCCACCCTACTGCTGAACACTGGATGCTACAGACAACTTATTATCTCACTGTAATTGTAAACATAGCTTATTTCACAATAATTGTAAACACAGCCAACAAACTGTTAAACACCAGATGCTACAGGCAACTTATTATCTCATTGTGACTGTAAACATAGCCAACAAACTGCTAAAGACTGGATGCTACAGGCAACTTATTATTATCTCATTGTGACTGTAGACATAGCCAACCTACTGTTGAACACAGGAAGCTTGTCTCATTGTGACTGAAGATTGAAGACACCACCCTACTGCTGAGCACTGGATACTACAGACAACTTGATACAACTTGATACATCTCACTGTGATTGTTGACATAGACAACCTACTGCTGAACACTGGATGATAGACAACTTGATACAACTTGTTACATCTCACTGTGATTGTTGACATAACCTACTGCTGAGCACTGGATACTACAGACAACTTGATACAACTTGATACATCTCACTGTGATTGTTGACATAACCTACTGCTGAACACTGGATGATACAGACATCGTGATACATCTCACTGTGATTGTAGAAAAAGCCACCCTACTGCCAAACACTGGATACTACAGACAACTTGATACATCTCACTGTGATTGTATAGACAACCTACTGTCAAACACAGGATGATACAGACAACTTGTAATACATCACTGTTATTGTAAACATTAAACTGATAAGCACTGGACAATAAAACCGATTGCTTAACATTGGACGATACCGACAACCAACTGCTGAACACTGGATGTCAAACAACTTGTTATATCTCATATAGCCAACCTACTGCCAAACACAGAATTATACAGACAAATTGTTATATCTCCCTGTAATTGTAAACATAGCCAAACATAGAGTGATACAAAAAGCCTACTGCTGAACTCAATAATACAGAAAACTTACTGCTGAGCACTGGATGCTACAGACAACTTATTACAACTCACTGTAATTGTAAACATAGCCAACCTATATCGCCTTTATTTGCAGTATAACTGTTCCTAGTGTGACCCAGTTTTCTGCAGGATAATATTCTTAGTGTGATTTAGTTTTTTGCAGTATATGTTTTCCTTATGTTACCCAGTTTTCTGCAGTATAACTGTTCCTAGTGTGATCCTGTTTTCTGCAGTGTAAGTGTTCCTTCATAGTGTGATTCAGTTTTTCTGCAGTATATGTGTTCCTAATGTTACCCAGTTTTCTGCAGTATGTGTTCCCAATGTTATCTCTGCAAAAAGTTCCTAGTGTGGCCCAGTTTTCAACAGTATAGTTCCTAGAGTGATCCCAGTTTTTCTGCAACACGTGTTCCTAGTGTTACCCAGTTTTCTGCAGTACATGTGTTCCTAAAGTTATCTCTGTAAAAAGTTTCTAGTGTGACCCAGTTTTCTACAGTATAGTTTCTAGTGTGACCCAGTTTTCGACAGTATAGTTCCTAGAATGATCCCAGGTTTCTGCAGTGTGACTGTTTCTTTATGATCCAGTTTTCTAAAGTATAAGTGTTCCATCCTAGTGTGAGCTAGTTTTTCTGCAGTATACATGTTCCTAGTGAACCAGTCTCCTACAAAATGTTCCTAGTGTGACCCTGTTTTCGGCAGTATGTGTTCCTACTGTGATCCCAGTTTTTGGCAGTATAAGTGTTCCTAATGTTACCCAGTTTTCGGCAGTATAAGTGTTCCTAATGTTACCCAGTTTTCGGCAGTATAAGTGTTCTAATGTTACCCAGTTTTCGGCAGTGTAAGTGTTCCCCAGATTTCTGCAGTGTAACTGTTTCTTTATGATCCAGTTTTCTAAAGTATAAGTGTTCCATCCTAGTGTGATCTAGTTTTTCTGCAGTATACATGTTCCTAGTGAACCAGTCTTCTGCAAAATGTTCCTAATGTGACCCTGTTTTCGGCAGTATGTGTTCCTAGTGTTATCACAGTTTTCGGCAGTATAAGTGTTCCTAATGTTACCCAGTTTTGTACAGTATAAATGTTCCTAGTGTGACCCAGTTTTGTGCAGTATAAGTGTTCCTAGTGTTACCCAGTTTTGTGCAGTATAAGTATTCCTAGTATTGTCCAGTTTTCCACAGTATAAGTGTTCCAAATGTCACCTTGTTTTCTGCAGTGTAAGTGTTCCTAGTGTTGCCCAGTTTTCTGCAGTATAAATGTTCCTAGTGTTACCCAGTTTTCTGCAAAATGTTCCTAGTGTGACCATGTTTTCGGCAGTATGTGTTCCTACTGTGATCCCAGTTTTCGGCAGTATAAGTGTTCCAATGCTACCCAGTTTTCGGCAGTATAAGTGTTCTTAGTGTTATCCAAGTGTTCCTAGTATTGTCCAGTTTCCACAGTGTAAGTGTTCCAAATGTTACCCAGTTTCTGCGGTATGTGTTCCTTTTGTTACCCAGTTTTCTGCAGTATAAGTTTTCCTACTGTGACCCAGTTTTCTGCAGTATAAGTGTTTTTAGAGTAACTAATTTTTCTGCAATATAGCATTCCTAAGTTACCTAGTATTTGTAGATCATATAATTAGGGTACCTAGTGTTTGCCTCCTTTATACGCCTTGCCAATGCTATGAATCTATCATCATTATTATAACATCAATATTAAAATGGAATGTCTACGACTTTCCAAATCTTTCGGCTCTTTTCTGCTTTTTGTCCTGAAAAGTAAAGAATTTTTGTTCTAACATTTCAAAGACTCTTCCTTACTTGAAAACATTAGTATAAACTAAAACAGTCATTTTGAAAAAACAAATATATCACATTGGAAATGTCATGAGTACAGGAACACAATACAGGAATGTATAAAACAAAAAGTGGTAATTACTCCCTGAAACAGTGGAGTAGACAACTTAATCCCTGGAACAGTGGAGTAGACAACTTACTTTCTGGAACAGTGGAGTGGACAACTTACATCCTGGAGTATTGGGATTAGACAACTTAATCCCTGGAACAGTGGAGTAGACAACTTACTTCCTGGAACAGTGGAGTGGACAACTTACATCCTGGAGTATTGGGATTAGACAACTTAATCCCTGGAACAGTGGAGTAGACAACTTACT
This sequence comes from Cyrtodaria siliqua, assembly GCA_037043455.1. Taxonomy (NCBI): domain Eukaryota; kingdom Metazoa; phylum Mollusca; class Bivalvia; order Adapedonta; family Hiatellidae; genus Cyrtodaria; species Cyrtodaria siliqua. Next base: position 9,411 of record JAWPHD010014214.1, on the reverse strand, counting down.
TCCTGGAACAGTGGAGTGGACAACTTACATCCTGGAGTATTGGGATTAGACAACTTAATCCCTGGAACAGTGGAGTAGACAACTTAATCCCTGGAACAGTGGATTAGACAATTACTCACTGGAACAGTGGAGTGGACAATTACTCACTGGAACAGTGGAGTGGACAATTACTCACTGGAACAGTGGAGTAGACAACTTAATCCCTGGAGTACTGGGATTAGACAAACAGTGGATTAGACAACTTAATCCCTGAAACAGTGGATTAGACACTCACTGGAACAGTGGAGTAGAAAACTTACTTCCTGAAGTACTGGGATTAGACAAACAGTGGATTAGACAACTTAATCCCTGGAACATTGGATTAGACAACTTACTTCCTGGAACAGTGGAGTAGACAACTTACTTCCTGGTGTACTGGGATTAGACAAACAGTGGATTAGACAACTTAATCCCTGGAACAGTGGAGTAGACAACTTACTTCCTGGAGTACTGGGATTAGACAAACAGTGGATTAGACAACTTAATCCCTGGAACAGTGGAGTAGACAACTTACTTCCTGGAGTACTGGGATTAGATAAACAGTGGATTAGACAACTTAATCCCTGGAACAGTGGATTAGACAATTACTCCCTGGAACATTGGAATAGACAACTTACTTCCTGGAACAGTGGAGTAGACAACTTACTTCCTGGTGTACTGGGATTAGACAAACAGTGGATTAGACAACTTACTCCCTGGAACAGTGGATTAGAAAACTTATTTCCTGGAACAGTGGGTTAGACAATTACTCCCTGGAATAGTGGGTTAGACAACTTACTTCCTGGAGTATTGGGATCAGACAAACAGGAAACAGTGGATTAGACAACTTACTCCCTGAAACAGAGGATTAGACAACTTGCTCCATGTAACAGTGGATTAGACAACTTACTTCTTGGAACAGTGGATTAGACAACTTACTCCATGGAACAGTGGATTAGAGAACATACTTCCTCGACTAATGGGTTAGAAAACATTCTGCCTGGAACAGTGTGTTACATGTCAGAGCTTTCATATTACATCTCATAGGAGCAAAAGTCTTCTTTTATAGGCAATAACATGTACTATGTGATACTAAAAGTTAAAAAATTAAATGCTTACATCTCCAGCTGGAGCGTCGAAGGTTATTTTGGCAAACTTTGATGGTTTTGACTCTGTGTTATTTGTGGACTCTGTGTTATTTGTGGCCGCTGTCACATCTCCGCCGAATCGTTCCTTCCTCTTTTTGATACGATCCTCCTCATCAACCTTGGTTAATGTTGAAGACACAACCTGACCAAATCTCTCTGCTCGTTTCTTCAGTAGATCTACATCTGCCTACAACAGTCATTTATAAGATTATATTGGGAAATGTTGAAGACTTCACCTGACCAATCTCTCTGCTCCCCTCCTCTATACAGGGGTATAAAATTCCACTCGCCCAACACAACAATTTTGAGTGCAGGCCGAGAGACATTTTCTATTTTTTTAATACAATTTTGTGTTTTTCAGCATTCAAAATAACACTACTTAAAATAAGAGCAAGTTGCTTTTTGGAAAATTGTACTCCCCTGCTGTACATTATAGGATATTATAGACTTAGCTTCTTTTTCTACTGATGATTCAGAATCTTACCTAAATCTTTGAATGGAATTATTGAAATGTAAAATGAATGTCAAGGTCGGTCATTGTTGGCCTACTTTTACTTTGAATGCTCAGTATTCATCTAGATGAAGCAAAGTTTCACGAATAAAGGTCACGTAAGCTCGAAACATGTTCAAAATCCACCTGAAAGTTCACTGTGACCTTGACATACTGACCCTGACAATCCCACAACAAACATGTAAACAACAATTCACAAAGATTGGTCCAGTAAAACGTCAGACTACAACTTGGATGTAAACTTGAAATATAGCAGACACTGCAAGATAAGTGCGCCTATTCTTTGAATAGTTCAGCTATCAAGTTAAAAAATAAAATAATAACCTATCCTTTCATTATGCTGAAATTAACATTTTCCAAAGGAAAGTAAATTGATGATTTTAAGTTGGCAAATATTGAAACAGCTTCTTCTACACCTAGTGGTACAGCTCTTTAACTTGTTAATGTATTACAGACATACATACCCCTGTTCCTGCAGTAGACAACTTGGAGGAGGTGTTGGTGGTAATACCAAATCTGTAATTAGAGTGTTAGCGTTCTTATGATATGCAAACATAAATACATATAATAGTGAGTATATACTGTGCATTCTCTTGATTATGCTCAGTATGCATGTCATCTGTGTCATGCATGCAACACGTATAACCTGCAGCTTGGTTTTCTGTTACATTAAAAAAAAAAAAAAAAATATATATATTAGCAATAAATAAATAAAAAACAAAACAATGTTTTTTCAATTTTTTTTGAGCCAGTGCAAATGATTTTTACATTTTTAAAACCATAACTTGATATATGGATAGAGCAATGATATTGGAATCAACGTGTTGCTGTACATAGCAACTGACATTTAATATCAAGGAAGATTACTTGCATAAATAAATAACAATATTTTAAGGGAAAGCGCTAGGGGAACTGTTTCGGTTCAATTTTACCTTTGTGATAGTATTGCGATACCTGACAAGAAGCACAGCCCTTCGCTGCAGGCACTAGACTTTCGAGTCCTTCTCTACTGATCGGGAATTTGCAGTTATATATATTGCTAGCGTTATTGTCATTGTCAATTTTATTTCTTATTTAATTTTAGCATGTTTTCCAATTTGTATTAATTGCGCGCCATTTTGTTTCTTTTTTTGCACAGTATAGCTCAATATCGGCCGCTCATACTGCATACCCCTCCAGGGAATAATGATGTCACGTGCAGAGCACATGCTTAGTTTAGTTTACATATTTCTACCGTGAACAGCAATGGCAAAAACGCGACAACTTAGAGTAATAGGTGACCTTATTCTTCTTTTTTTTGACTATCAAACAATCTCCCCATGCTTTGGCTCATTCATTATTTATTGGTTACCTTTCTGCTCGAGTCTGTTTTTTCACATCCTCGCTCAGCACTCCAAATCTCTCTGCTCTTTTCTTCAATCTCTGAAACACAATAGAACGCAAATTAGTACTGCATTTGAAAAAACTTATTATTTAACTATATTTATCAATATCCTATATATGGTATAAGACCTTGATAACATCGTAATTCAAAGATGGCCGCCTTCATTAGGATTCTTGCAAAGCTCTAAAAAAGGATCCTATATTTGTTATGGAAATTTGAAGTGTTTTTTTTAAAGAGCCCTGAGAAAAACAAGAGGTCAATGACCTTGAAGCTCTACTGATTGATTTTGATTTCAGGAAGTAGTCGCTACAGACTTGTTTTTTGAAAAATTATTTTTAGCCGTGGCGGCCATCTTGAATTTCTGGCCGATCTGAAATTTTGCTAGGATCAATTAAACATTAAGAGCAACATTCCTGTAAAGTTTCATGAAAATATGCCAAGTAGTTTCAAAGGATTAGTCGCTACAAGTTTTTACTATATAACTCTATGTAAACAAAGATGGCTGCTGGCAGCCATGTTTAATGTTGAATCAAAACAATTTTTGACAAGGACCAACATCATGTCATGCTGATCATTTTACAAAAAGTCCCATATCAATATCACTTATAGTTTTCAAGACGTAGTCGCTACAAACTTCTTTTTTAAAAATCTATTTTTAGCTGTGGCGGCCATCTTCAATTTCTGGCCGATCTGAAATTTTGCTAGGATCAATTAGACATTAAGAGCAATATTCCTGTAAAGTTTCATGAAAATCTGTCAAGTAGTTTCAAAGGAGTAGTCGCTACAAGGTTTTACTATATAACTGTATGTAAACAAAGATGGCCTCTGGCAGCCATGTTTAACGTTGAATCAAAACGATTTTTGACAAGGACCAACATCATGTCATGCTGATCATTTTAGAAAAAGTCCCATGTCAATATCACTTATAGTTTTCAAGAAGTAGTCGCTACAAACTTGTATTTTGAAAATTTATTTTTAGCCGTGGCGGCCATCTTGAATTTCCGGCCGACCTGTAATTTTGCTAGGATCAATTAGACATCAAGAGCAACATTCCTGTGAAGTTTCATGAAAATCCGTCAAGTAGTTTCAGAGGAGTAGTTGCTACAAGTTTTCATTATATAACTCTTATGTAAACAAAGATGGCCGCTGGCAGCCATGTTTAACGTCGAATCAAAAGGACCAACATCATGTCATGCTGATCATTTTAGAAAAAGTCCCATATCAATATCACTTATAGTTTTCATGAAGAAGTCGCTACAAACTTGTTTTTTAAAAACCTATTTTTAGATATCGCGGCCATCTTGGATTTCACATCAACATGAATTTTTGCTAGGATCAACTAGACTTCATGGGCAACATTTCTGTAAAGTTTTATGAAAATCCATTCAGTAGTTTCAGAGGAGAAGTCGCTACAAAAAAAGTTTACGGACAGACAGACGGACGACGGACGCCGCACCACGGCATAAGCTCTGCTGATCTCTGATCAGTAGAGCTAAAAACAAGATGAAACACTGTAGAGACATCTTGGAATTGACAGGAAGTTACGTTTTTATTTTAGACCAACTATTGGGAGGAATGTGCTTGTGACATTTTTGGAAAATCTGGTCCCCCACCACAAACACACACACACAATTCCACATCCGAATATATATTGAATATCCACCAAGGATACAGTCAGAGGATTCCACATCACAATCTTCACCAAGGAAACAGTCAGAAGTTTCCACATTGCAATCTCAACCAAGGAAACTGTCAGAGAATTCCAAATTGCAATCTCCACCAAGGAAACAGTCAAGAGGATTCTACATCACAATCTCCATCAAGCAAACAGTCTGAGAATTTTAAAGTGCAATCACCGCCAAGGAAAAAGTCAGAGGATTCAACTCACAATCTTCACCAAGGAAATGCTCAAAAGATTCCACATTGCAATGTCCACCAAGGAAAACAGTCAAAGGATTCCACATTCAAGGAAAGTCAGACGATTCCATATTTAAGGAAACAGTCCGAAGATTCCACATTGCAATTACTACAGCTCATTAACTAATTGAAAATTCAATGATTTTCTTTGCAGTGACCAAATGCTACACAATAAATATGGACACCCAATGATGTCAAAAAAAGCATAAAACAAAATGAATATAATAATACCTCTTCTTCTGAAAGACCAGTTGTAGCAGCTGGGCTCTTCACTTCTGTCCTCTCGGCCTTTGGGCTAAAAACATATGCAGAACATTATCATCCACAGGCTTTTTGTTAACCATGTACACACAAACAGGAAGCCATGTTGGAAGATGCCCAATATATTAATAGCATTAAAGGTATGTCTAGTTTTGCATTCTGGTTACAAGGCAGTAAACAATGCTGGCGCAGCAATCAATGCTCGTAAAGCAGTTAACACTAGTGTATGAGACAGTAATCAATGCATTTGTTTAAATATGTTTTATTTCAAAGATAATGTACTACTGTACACAAATGTTACATGCAAAAACAAATGGATTGAAATGAAAGCAAAATGCTTATAGAGATCCTGTCCATGGGAACAATGATTTACATTGATTTTTTTTTAAATGAATGACGTAGAAATTGATGTATTGCAAGACATTTATCATGTATTGCAAGGCAGAAAACAGTGTAGGCAAGGCAGCAATCGTGTATTACAAGGTAGAAAGTGATGCATGCAAGTTGCAAGGCAGTAAACATTGTATGCAAAGCAGTAAACAATGTATTGAAAGGCAGTAAACAGTAGTCTATGCAAGGCAGTTATCATGTATGCAAGGCAGTAATCATGTATTGCAAGGTAGTAAACGGTGTATACAAGGCATGTATTGCAAAGCAGAAATGTATGCCAGAGAGTAATCAGTGCACTGCAAGGCAGAAATTGATGTATGCGAGGGAGTTATCAATGTATTACAAGGTAGAAATTGATGTATGCAAGGGAGTTATCAATGTATTACAAGGTAGAAATTGATGTATGCAAGGCAATTATCATATATTACAAGGCAGTAAACAGTGTATGCAAGGCAGTTATCATGTATTGCAAGGCAGAAATTGATGTATGCAAGGCAGTTACCATGTATTGCAAGGCAAAAATTGATGTATTCATGGCAGTTACTATGTATTGCCATGCAGAAATTGATGTATGCAAGGCAATTATCATATAATATCGTCTGAAAAAGTTCTGAAGTGAATGAGTCTAAGTAGTAACCTTCAAAATATCCCGGTGCTTTGGGGAAGCAACATGTATTTTCACGGTGTACTGACCACTGTGATGAACGGAAATATCACAGTGGCATACTGTGCACAAAGCGTAGTGGACTCCCTTCCTTGACGGAACTATACATGGCCATATTGCCGTATATTTGTTGCTGAATTTCTGATTATTTTTTCCAGTTGTTTCCATTTTCGCGCATGTCAATGTGTCTAATGGTAACTCATCGCCGCATCAGAACACAAAATTGAAACAAGCGTTTTCATTGGTGGAGAGGGAAGGAGAGGGAAGGAGTGCGCTCAGATGCACCAATCGGCGCCTGCATATGACAGACTGTGTGGGCTATGCTATAGTTCGGAATCACAGGACCAAAATGCGGACCAAAAACTTTTTTTTTTTAAAGATCACAACGAAATTCGTAGTTGCATGCAAACTGGTCGTAGTGGGGTAAATGGAATAGAAATTCGTATAAAATACGGACAAATCGTAGTGGTTGGCATCTCTGATGTATTGTCAGGTAGAAAAAACTGATGTATGCAAGGTAGTTATCATGTATTGCAAGGCAGTCAGGCAGTAATCCTGTATTTCAAGGCAGAAAACAGTAAATGCAAGGCAGTAAAGTAGAAATTGATGTATGCAAGGCAGTAATCGATGTATAACAAGGCAGGCATTGATGTATGCAAGGCAGTAATCGATGTATAACAAGGCAGGCATTGATGTATGCAAGGCAGTAACCATGTATGCAAGGCAGTAACCATGTATTGCAAGGCAGAAATTTATGTATGCAATGTAGTTATGTATGCAAGGCAGTATTCAGGGCAGTAATCATGTATTGCAGGGCAGTTATCATGTATTGCAGGGCAGTAATCATGTATTGCAAGGCAGTAATCATGTATTGCAGACCAGTTATCATGTATGGCAAGGCAGTTATCATGTATTGCAAGGCAGAAACTGATGTATGCAAGGCAGTAACCATGTACTGCAGGGCAGAAACTGATGTATGCAAGGCAGTAACCATGTACTGCAGGGCAGAAACTGATGTATGCAAGGCAATAACCATGTACTGAAGGGCAGAAACTGATGCATGCAAGGCAGTAACCATGTATTGCAGGGCAGAAACTGATGTATGCAAGGCAGTAACAATGTATTGCAGGGCAGAAAGTGATGTATGCAAGGCAGTAACCATGTATTGCAGGGCAGAAACTGATGTATGCAAGGCAGTAACCATGTATTGCAGGGCAGAAATTGATGTATGAAAGGCAGTTATCATGTATTGCAGGGCAGTTATCATGTATTACAAGGCTGTAACCATGTATTGCAAGGCTGTAACCATGTATTGCAAGGCAGTAAACTAAGTAGGCCTTACCTGATAACTACAGGAGATGTTGATTCCTTCTTTGTATCATCATCACTCACCTGAAGAAACAATAATTCTATATCAAATTCTAATCAAACATACCCAGCTACCCAGTATTTAAAACATGGTAACTACTGTAGAATAGTTGAAGGTTGGTATGGATAGTAGAATAGGTGGAATAGGTGAAGGTTGGTATGGATAGTAGAATAGGTGAAGGTTGGTATGGATAGTAGAATAGGTGAAGGTTGGTATAGATAGTGGAATAGTGGATAGTAGAATAGGTGATGGTTGGTATGGAAAGTAGAATAGGTGATGGTTGGTATGGATAGTAGAATAGGTGAAGGTTGGTATGGATAGTAGAATAGGTGAAGGTTGGTATAGATGAAGGTTGGTATGGATAGTAGAATAGGTGAATGTTGGTATGGATAGTAGAATAGGTGAAGGTTGGTATAGATAGTAGAATAGGTGAAGGTTGGTATGGATAGTAGAATAGGTGAAGGTTGGTATGGATAGTAGAATAGGTGAAGGTTGGTATGGATAGTAGAATAGGTGAAGGTTGGTATGGATAGTAGAATAGGCGAAGGTTGGTACGGATAGTAGAATAGGTGAAGGTTGGTACGGATAGTAGAATAGGTGAAGGTTGGTACAGATAGTAGAATAGGTGAAGGTTGGTATGGATAGTAAAATAGGTGAAGGTTGGTATGGATAGTAGAATAGGTGAAGGTTGGTATGGATAGTAGAATAGGTGAAGGTTGTGCTGGTGCCTTTTTTGCTGAAAGGTGTGTAGGGTATGTAGTGAAGGTGTAGGTCCTGGGGACTTTTGTATGAAGATAAATGTGTGTGGGGTATGTAGTGAAGGTGTAGTTCGGGCCTGGGGACTTTCGTATAAAGTAGGAATGTGTGTAGGGCATGCAGTGAAGGTGTAGGTCTGGCCTGGTGACTTTTGTATAAAGTAGGAATGTGTGTAGGGTATGTAGTGAAGATGTAGGTCTCACTCTGGCCTGGTGACTTCTGTATAAAGACGGAATGTGAGTAGGCATGTAGTGAAGGTGTAGGTCGGGCCTGGTGACTTCTGTATAAAGTAAGAATCTGCGTAGGGCATGTAGTGAAGTTGTAGGTCGGGCCTGGTGACTTCTGTATACAGATGGAAGGTTTGTAGGTGAAGGTTGGGCTGGTGACTTCTGTATACAGATCAAAAGTTTGTAAGGTATATAGTGAGGGTGAAGGTTGGCCTGGTGAATTCTGTATAAAGTTGGAAGGTATGCAGGGTATGTAGTGAAGGTGTAGGTCAGGCCTGGTAACCTCTGTATACAGATGGAAGTTTGCAGGGTATATAGTGAAGGTGAAGGTCAGGCCTGGGGACTTTTGTATTCCACAAACGGACAGACAACTGCACCCATGTGCTTTTCACAAAAGCTTCTTTACCAAAACTGTGAAGAGAGACATTGATTTCATACCTGTGGTTTGACTTCTGCTTCTGTTGGTGTTTCATTGAGGTCAACATTTTCATCTGATGCTGGGTCTGTAAAATATTTACATTAAACTTGAATGCAATAAACTACTAATGCATAATGTATGACAAAGCATACCTTGCAGTAAAACCTTACATGATAGCCCAGTAATAAGGCTGCAGTGATCCAAATAAGTATTTTTTGAGTATTTTAGCATTACAATTTGGAAAATCAGTATTTAAACAAATGATTTTAAGAAAAAGATATATCTCCCCCCACTGCACAACCTTGTCGCGGTATGTTTGATCGTTGACAGCATGCATTCTTGGATAAC